>NBIL01029364.1:0-10898 GCA_002752925.1 Viola pubescens var. scabriuscula
AAAAAAAAAAAAAGGAGGAAAAGTCATATTTGACACCTAATATTTTTTCCTCTCACAGTCAAACCCTAACTTTTATGTTGTTATAAATTGGCACTCAAAAAAATTTTTTTTTCGTCATCACCTAGGCGCTCAAGCCTCAAACTTTTCAACTAATTTGAACTAACATCGTTAGTTATATGTTAGTTGCATTAGAAAATTGGAAAAAAAAATTAAATAAAAGAATAAAAGAAAAGAAAATACTTATAAAAATCCATTCTTATTCTTATAATGTACTATTTGTTAGCTTCAATATCTTATGTAATAAATAAACTGTTTCAAATAATGTATTTTATCTTTTAAAAAGTACAAAATATAGAGAAACTAGTATTAAAATTTTAGAATGATATGATAAAATAATCGTGAAAATCAAATAGAAAATCAATAGAACACAGAGGAGGAGGAAGAAGAAGCTTATGGCCTTGCGGGTTTTGCATGTCCGATTTCGTTATTTGGGTGGAAACAAATGAACTTGGTGATTTGAGAATCTGAAAGCCCACAAATAAAAAAGAAAAGCAAAAGGCAAAGAGGAGCAAGAGAGAGACGTCAATTAATTTGGCGGTGTTGGAAAATTGAATGGGATGTTGTGTTGTGGGTGAACCGGAGATGAGAAATAAGTTGATTTTTATTTATTTTTTATTTTATTTTTACAACTATTTTTATTATTTTATCAATAATTTTAATGGTTTCTCTATTTTTTGTATTTTTTAAAAATACACAATGTATTATTTGAAATAATTTATACTACACAAGATATTGAACATATATATATATTCTTTTTTCATATTTTATAATTCTTTCCTATATTTTATTTAATAAAAGAGTTGTTTTTCCTATTTTATAATGCAACTAATGGGTAACTAACGGGGTCATGTTAGTTGAAAAATTATGGGCTCGAGTATAAAAATTGATTAACGGAGAAAAAAATTAGATGCTAAGTCGAGTAGTAAAAGATTAGTTGGGTGTCAATTTAAAACGGCATAGAAGTTGGGGGTCTGACTTGAGAATGTGAGAGAAATTGGGTGCGAAAATAATTTTTTACCAAAATAAAACGTACATGTTTCAAATTCATACCTAAAGATGCACCTTACTTGTTTTTTAAAGTGGCCGATTCTTCATAAATGCCAAAAATAGAGAAAATGGGTTCTATTTATAGTGTTCAAGAGATATCAATTCGTGTACATTCAAGTAAATTAGGGTTCTATGTTTGTGGATACTATTATGATTTGTCGCACTATTTGTATCTGATATAAGTAACTGACTAGTCAGCTGACTCAATCTATCAACGCGTTATTTTATGGACTAACTGATTAATCATTAGAGTCGATCAAGGGCTTGGTTGAGTTGACCAAACGGATGCCACGCTTCTGACTTGTTCATAAATGGGTTAATGACATTTTTCATCCCTCTACTAGTAAATGTACATATTTAGTCCCTTTACTTTTTGTAATGTGTTGTTTTTCGTCCTTCCTCCGTCAAGCGCACACACGTGCACAAAACGCTGTCGTTTTGAAATTTGACGTGGCCAAAACGTTGTCGTTTAGGAAAAGAAACATGTCATGTGTATTCCCGCCCACGATTGTTCGACGCGCCTCACGCGTTCAACCATGTCAGTTTTTCTAACAAAAGTTTTAGCAGACGCAATGCCAAAACAATGTCATTTTGGCATTGTGACGAACACACCACCATTTTCCCCGTTGATTGTTGCCTTCAGTGCTATGACTAGCCAATTGAAGCCCTAAACCTCCATTAATCAACCTCAATTTCTCAATTTCTTCCCTTAATCGTTCAAGTTCAGCAAAAGATGCCTCCAGCTCGCCATTGACTCTCTTGTTTTCATCCTTCAATTTCTTATTTTCCCGGGACAAACTTCTCTCACTGCTCTGCAAACCCAAGATAACACCCTTAGCTTTATCCTCAAACTTATCATCAATCCAAACAAGATACTTGCACCCGTCGAAGAAACCGCATCTATAAAATCTTCTCCCCGAGTTGACATCACTCCATGAATACCACACAAATCCGTCGACCTCATATGAACGGTAACGTTGGATGAAGATGAGCTCATGCTTAGGGCTTATGAAAAAGAAGGAGAGGTTTTATTGGTGAAGAAGAAGGTGGCGGAGGAAAGAGGCATGAGTTTTTTTTGGTTTTCAAATTAATATTAAAGTTTGGTATTATATAGTTTTTTGGTCGATTCAATTTTTTTTTTAAATTTTGAATTTGTACTGTTGGTGGGTCAAAGTGCCTAGTGGGTCTCATAACTGACATGCGCTATACCACGTGAACAACATGTATATACACGCGCCTGACGTGGCCAAACAACTGTTGTGGTTAATGTTATTTTATTAACCATGTAACGCCGTTTTGTCCACGTGTGCGTGCATAACGGAGGAGGGATGAAAAACAACGCATTACAAAAAGTAAGGAGACTAAATATGTACATTTATTAGTAGAGGGACGACATTAAATAATTTTGAGAAGTAGAGGGACAAAAAATATGATTAACCCGTTCATAAATTATCCCATGTATATTTTGGGAATATTAAATCTATGAAGTATTAAAGAAAATACACTTTAAACCTTTTGGAACTTGATAATTCATTATAATCTTTAACTTTGAACACAATAATATAGAAGGCTTTTAATTTAGTGCAAGTTAGGAGGACAAACTTACAAAATGACCCTGAAATAAGGTTTAATGTGCTTGAAAATGCAAAATCATGAAAACAACATAACTGTGCAACTCTTAATTTAATATTGATGTTACATTTACATACCATCATTTTAAAGAAAAACAATGACATTGACTATCACTTTGATGACAAGCTACGTCGAAAATAATGGTTTTAAGCATCAAACGAACTATGCTCATATCAAAATGTCTTTATCTTCAAAACTGAGTTTCTTGGTGCACCAAAAAAAGTAACAGAGATCCTCTTACTAAATTCTATTATTTGTTTATATTTAAATATTTACAAATCATTTAATTAAGAAGAAGGTAAAAGAGAAAGCATGGTTTTAGTTTAATAATCTGTGAGCAACAAGTTTGCAGAGGTTGAAAATTGATGAGAATATATATTCAGGGATGTACGTTGACCTTGTCTCTGTCTGTTCTTCCTCAGCTTTGCTCCTATAATTTATTCCCTTTGTCACCATCCTATTTTCATCCTTTGTTTATGCAATAAATTAATGCAAGAACGCTTCTAAAAGCTGATGTCACTCAACAAGAATCCGCGTTTTCCATCTCTCTCTTATCATTGAGCACAACCTACCACAGACCTGTCCATCTAATTTTTTCCTTCTCTTTTTTTCTGCTTTTAGTCTTCAAGATTCCAATTCTTCTTCCTGTTTAATTTCATGGGGCAGGAAACAAGAAAGCTTTTGGATGAATATGAAGTTTCAGGAATTCTTGGAAGAGGTGGATTCTCAGTTGTGAGGAAAGGTGTGCTGAAATCTAGTGGAGACAGAAGGCTTGTAGCTATCAAGACATTGAAAAGAGTGGGTCCGTCAGGAATTCCGCAGCCTCGAGGCGGCTCGGGAGGGGAGAAAATGGTTGGTTCTATGAGTTTTCCTATGTGGAAACAGGTTTCAATATCAGATGCTTTGCTTACAAATGAAATCTTGGTGATGAGAAAGATCGTCGAGCAAGTGTCACCGCATCCTAATGTGATTGATCTTTACGATGTGTACGAGGATCAAAACGGGGTCCATCTTGTGCTAGAGCTCTGTTCAGGTGGGGAGCTGTTTGATAGAATCGTGGCTCGAGCTCAGTACACGGAGAGCGAAGCAGCCACTGTTGTTCGGCAGATTGCAGAAGGGTTAGATGCCCTGCACAAGGCCAATATTGTTCATAGGGACTTGAAGCCTGAAAACTGCCTTTTCTCGAATGAAAAGGAAGATTCAACGTTGAAGATCATGGACTTTGGATTGAGTTCCGTGGAAGAGTTTACCGATCCAGTGGTTGGGTTGTTCGGTTCGATTGATTATGTCTCACCAGAAGCTCTTTCTCAGGGCAGAATTAGCACTAGGACTGATATGTGGTCCTTGGGGGTAATCATGTATATTCTGCTCTCAGGGTAAGTAATCAAACTTTCTGTTCTTGCAATGATTTTATGATTAGTTTCTGTAATTACTAATTAGATTCCCATTTCTCATTGAACTTGTGATCTCTCAATAGTTTTAGGATTTCAGGTTTTGGTCTAAGTTTTATGCACTTCTGTCATATGTTTCAGGTATCCACCTTTCATTGCTCAGTCAAATAGGCAAAAGCAACAGATGATAATGGCTGTATGTTTGATACCTTTCATAATAATATACAACACAGGATAATGTTTTTTTCCCCATTGTTTCTTGGTTTTCATGCGAAAATTGCTCGGCTTGCAGGGTGAATTCAGTTTCTATGAGAAGACTTGGAAGAAAATCACTTCATCAGCCAAACAATTGATCTCAGACCTCCTGCAAGTTGATCCTGAAAGGAGGCCAAGCGCGCAAGATGTAATAATAATTCTATGGAGTTTCAAGTTTTTTATACTATCTGAAACTCCATTTTGCTAAATTCCATTCGATACATATATCACAGGTTCTCAATCATCCATGGGTGATTGGCGATTCGGCCAAAGAAGAACAAATGGACCCAGAGATTGTCTCTCGGCTGCAGAAATTCAATGCTCGGCGTAAGCTCCGTGCTGCAGCATGGGCAAGTGTATGGGCTAGCACTATGTTGGTGAGAACCAAAAAGCTAAAATCTTTACTAGGATCACATGACCTTAAAGAAGATGAAATAGAGAGTCTCAGGCTGCAATTTTCCAAGTTGTAAGTACTCAAAACTACTCTCTTTTTTGTGTCGAATAGTACTCAAACTAATCAGAATAGAAATGTTCATATATATGGTATGATTTTGATGGGCATGTTTATTGCAGATGTGCGAAAGGCGACAATGCCACACTATCGGAATTCGAACAAGTGCTGAAAGCTATGAACATGTCGTCGATGATCCCACTAGCGCCGCGAATCTTTGACCTATTCGACAACAATCGTGACGGAACAGTTGATATGAGAGAAATCCTTTGTGGTTTCTCCAGCCTGAGGAACTCTAAAGGAGATGATGCACTGCGCCTTTGCTTCCAGGTCCGCTTTCCTTTCTTCCATCCTCCTCCTTTGACAAACACTTGCATTATAATTATTAATGAACACTCTTAGAAAAGTGCAAGCTGTGTGGCAAAACAGATGTACGATACGGACCGATCAGGATGCATCACGAAGGAAGAAGTGGCATCCATGCTCAGAGTAAGCCTCTTTTCTCCTTTCTTTCCCTTTTTACTCCCTTGCTGATCGAGTCGATAGGTTGGAGCTGAAAGTGCTTGAAAGTAGAATGACACTTATTTCCTGCCTGCAGGCTCTGCCTGAGGAGTGCCTTCCGGGGGATATTACAGAACCAGGGAAACTTGATGAGATATTTGACAGAATGGACGCCAACAGTGATGGCAAAGTGACATTCGACGAGTTCAAAGCTGCGATGCAGAGAGACAGCTCGCTTCAGGACGTAGTCCTCTCATCGCTTCGCCAACAATAATAATCTTCCAGCAATGTGCTTAATGCTTTCTCTTCTTCGAAAAGGAGAGAATCTGAGGCTGGACCGAACTAATCCGGATTCGAGTATCTTTAATGTTGTTACTAAATACTAATAATATGATCTGGTATATTTTTCAGCTTGTCTATGATTAACATATATATGCTTTAACGCATGATAGATTTCTGGCCATACGATTAGGATTGGAAGTGAAGGTAATAAATAGATTTGTATGCCCATCATGTCTGCATATGGCGGAAATACAATTAATGTGGTAAACTTGAGTTACACATGGAGGCTTCCTGTCTAAGCTTAAGGTTGAATAATACTTTTTCCAAAATCTTTCAGACAGAAACATTAAATCAGCTGTAATAAAGGAAACAGTATCAAATAGGCCCTTAATGTTCTCATCAAAATAGATGCGAAGTTTCAGTCCAGTTGAAGTTCTATTTTGAGTCATTGTGGAATAATGGGCCGTGAGCCTAGGAACAAAAGCCTGTAACGCGTCCTAAATAGTAAGTAGGCAGCGAGTCATACATAGTCACGTGATTGTCATAGAGGTTAAAAATAAAAATCATTTTTTAAAAACTTTAAAACTAATTAATTAAATTATAAATAATTCTTATATTACATTAATAGTTCTTATTATCATTACAATTAATTATTTTACAATTGAAATTATGTAGTATATATAGTTAATAAGTTAATATATAGTAATAATAATAGTATATTTTATAATTTTATTAGCATAAATTAAAATAAATCCATGCGTCGGATACGAGATAAGTTTTTTATTTATTGAATGCCCGTAGCCATATGAATTATTAGCAAAAAATAGTTTTCTGTACTTGTATATCGTTGTTCAATTAGTTTTTCTTTTCTTGTTTGTATAGTTGTATATGGCTGGCTGTACTCGTACAACTGACAGAACAGCGTGGAAAACTAATTACTACAACCAAAAATACCGTTTTCCATTTCTCTTCCTTCTTCAAAATTCAATTATCTTTTGTGATTCTTGTTCATGTGTGTGAATTGTGATGGATTATATATATTAGAGCCTTAACAAGAGGGTTAAGGCACGTAGCAAATTAATTAAAGAAAATGGGGTATAAGAACATTGCAAATGTTAGCGGGAAATGCTTCGATCCTGTTCGAGTTTATTCTGATGGTATATGGAATGTGCGGGATGGGGAAAGCATCCTTCAGCATTCTTTGATTCGTTTCCATGTTCAGTTGGTGCTCATGTTCTTCCTCTCCCGCGCTTTTCACCAGGTCTTGAAGCATTTTCACATGTCCCGAATTACCTCTGATCTCTTGGTACTTAATTACTTACATTTTCCTCTTTCTTTTCGCATCGATATCGATTTTACATTGACAAGTACTGTCCGTCTCATTTCTTGTCAGGCTGGGTTTCTGCTCGGACGGAGTGTGTTCGAGAAATATTATCCGACGACATCAGATTTAGTATTCCCTCACGCAGCTCCTGATCAGGTGATGCCATCTCTGTCCAAACTAGCTTACATCATGTGCACATTCCTAGCCGCAGTAAAGATGGACCCACGCCTTGTAAGACAAACAGGACGGAAAGCATTCATTTTGGGGATTCTTTTGTTCGTGTTCCCTTACACTATGATGCAGCCCGCTCATAAAACTGCTCGCGAAGTCAATAACGATGCAAAGGGTGCCTACCAGGTGGCCTTTGAGGTATATTTCTTGGCATTTACAAGTGGCCATTTCGTCGGGGTCAGCTACATTTTGACACAACTCAAGATCACCAGTTCACGAATCGGACACCTTGCCTTGTCTTCATCGTTGATTTGTGAGTTGGCTACGTTTACATACACGCTATTACTTGGTTATTTGAACCAATATTTGTTTGCCTCATTGCTAGTAGCAATTCAAGGTCTACTTCTTTCCACCATTTTTGTTCTGTTTATTGTGGTTGGATTAAACAATGCGATACTCTTCTTCATTAGAAGACTCCCAGAAGGTAAACCTATGGGTGAATTCGTCTCTACCATGACGATTGCCATGTTACTCTACTCGGCTTCCCTTGGAGATGTCACGGGATCGTATTTTCTATGTGGTCCTTTCATATTGGGCCTCGTTGTTCCGGCCAGGTCTCCCTTAGCAGAAATTCTGGTAGAAAAGTATGAAAGCATCGCGTCAAGTTTCTTGGTACCAATTATGATGATGTTCTGTGCCATGAAAGTTGATCTATGGAAATTTTATGCCGAGTATAATGTTACACTCACCTATCATGTCTCCGCAGTTGGATTCTTGCTCAAGTTATTAGTAACCTTTCTTTTGGTATTATGCTGCAAATTAAGTGTAAGAGATTCTGCTGCTCTTGCTATCATCCTAAACGCCAAAGGTGTTATTGAAATAGGGGAGATTTTGAGCTACGAAAGCCTTGAGGTATATCACTATCAATTGTTATGACTTATGATTATGAATGATCAAATAGTATTAATTTTTCTTGTCTAATCATATACTCCTACATATATAATTTTGCAGGCAGGGTCAACAGAAGCAACAAGTGGGGTTTTCTTAACATTTTTGTTGTCAGCATTCCAACCTGCCTTGGTCAAAATTCTCTACAATCCTGCCAAGCAATATATAGGCCATCAGAAAAAATGCATCGAGTATGTTACGGATACCACAGAGCTCCGAATCCTGGCCTGCGCACACAGGCAAGAAGACGCCATGGGTGCAATCAAGATATTAAAAAACTCCAATCCAACAAAACTAAGTCCTATGCACGTTTACGGGGTTTGCCTCGAGGAACTTTTCTGCAGTACCACCCCTCTTATAATCAACCATCAATTAGGCCAGAAGATGTCATCATCAACAAACCAATCTCGGTCGCAGCCCATGATCGACATTTTCAATTACTACCACACAAAAAACAAAAAGTTAACTCGCATGAATCTATTCACAGTAGTATCACCTGTCAAGATGATGCATGAAGACATATGTTGGCTCTCCTTCCAAGAGGCCTGCGCTCTAATAATCATGCCATTTCATAAGAAATGGAAGAAGAATGGGAGAATGGTATCGGGAAACCACGAATTGAGGGCTGTGAACATCAATGTATTAGAAACGGCTCCTTGCTCTGTTGGCATACTCATTGAGCGTGACACAAGCCAAGGCTTGGCTTCCATTTTTGTGACAACAACAATATTTCGTGTCGCCACCATATTCATAGGAGGCCCAGATGACAGGGAAGCTCTAGCTTATGCAATGAGAATGGCAACAGGAAGCACAAGAGTTCTCCTCACAATAATCCATTTTGTTACTACCCTTCATGAGGATCAAAATGAGAATGATGATTGGCAAAAAGTGTATGATAGCGAAACGATAAGAATTGTGAAACAAAAGATGGCAGTATGTAACAATATCATCTACCAGGAAGAGCTTGTTAGGGATGGTTCTGATGCAGCAGTTGTTGTTAAGGATAATCAGAGCAGTTATGACCTAATCATGGTCGGTCGCCGTCACGAAAATCGATCTGACTTCTTTGTAGGACTGGAGGAATGGAGCGAGCTACCGGAGCTTGGACCTCTAGGTGACCTGCTAGCTTCTGAAGATATACACAGTGGGGTCTCAGTGTTGGTGATGCAACAACAAATCATGAAAGCAAGTCATAGTAGTATTCTAAACTAGTATTCTAAACTAGTCCCTTCATTTTCATGTATATATATATATATATATATTAAAAAATATATTACACTATAAATAAATATTCACATCTATATATATATAATATAATGCTTGGGATACTAAGGGGTTGTTTCTTAACGGAAATTTCTTTGAAATTTTTCAAAAAACTGAAATTTTTTGTAAAACGTGTTTCTCTGTCTCTGTTTTCCAATTGGAAAATTTTCATGTTTTTCAAAATGAAAATTTTTTCTACAAAATTTCAGTTTTTCAGAATAAACATTCAGAAAATTCTGGAAACCGCATATTTGAATTTTTTCAAGTTTTTCAAAAAAAAAGTTCCAATTTTTTTTTTACTCCAACTCATCCGATCCATCTTGTTAATCTAAAAAACAAATAATATTATTTTAGACATACCTACCCTCGTAATTTTGATAATTAATATGTAGATTAAAAAAATTGTGCTAAAAATATATTGATGAGTTAGGATGTAGAAAAATTAATTAAAATTTAAAATGAAAATAAAAATAACAATCGAAGAAATAGAAAAATATAATAAAATATGGGAAAAAAACATATTGCTAAAGTCATGATAGAAGAACAATTTCTAATTTTTTAATACGTAAAGAGTCATACAAATATAAATGGTTAAATATATTTAAGGGTTATAGATAACTACATTTTTTTATAATTGAGGCATTGAAATACTTTTGAGTATAGTATAATTATGTGTATAAATAATAGATAAAATAGAAATAAAGAGAGTAAAATATAGAAAAAATAGAAAAAAAAGTAAGAGATAATAAAAATGATAAAATTATTGATAATAAAATGAATGACGAAGATGAGAGAATAAATGGAGGGAAGTGTCAAGTGGTTCACACTATATTGTGAGTATCAAAGCCCTTACAATTTTTTTTATATCAACTCTATTCCATTTTAAGTGTGTAAATATATTTTCTATCACGCTGATTGGTGGGTTGTATGAAACATCTTCTATACGATTAAATTACTAAATGATATATTCACAATTTAAAATATAAATATAACCAATCACGAAATAAAGAAAATAGAAAAAAAATTGTTTTATTAACAAGGTTGAAATAAACTAAATATGAATATAAATCATTGGATTCAACTAGTAGGAAAGTTAATAGAGGTTAAAAGTTTAAATCAAATTTTGACTATTTTCTAAAAGAATATATTTATATCATTATTTAATAGAACAAACCGATTATTTAATTTCTTCGATTAAAAAGAAGAAATATCAATGAGCATATAATCATCGGTTTAACTAATCGATCTAATATTAATTTGATTGCACCACTGATTTCTCATTTGCATGATTTTAAAATCTTGTATCTGAAAAAATATGCTTATCTTTAAATGAGATTGCAAGAACTCATAATCAAGTTTTCCTAGAATTTTTTTTTTGAAGTCTTGTCTTGGAAATGGTGAAAACTGAAAAGAATGAAAGCAAGAGTTGAAAATACTTACACGGCACAATAATTAGAGGGAGACCTTAGATCAACTTGTATGATAATAGGAAATTGGATCCCAATTTGGTAATTTATGGATATTTCTTTTTTATTTTTGGCCTACCTCTCTAGTATGTCAAAATAGATACTCC
>NBIL01029373.1:0-19616 GCA_002752925.1 Viola pubescens var. scabriuscula
TATGGATTAATATAATACCAGTTGCATCTACGCTAAATGCAGAGGATCACACCACACTGTATGCTTCTCATTGGGTGTCGACCAAAGATTTTTAAGAACCGAACCGGAACGAGCAGTTTTATTAAAAAAAATGTTTGAAAACCGTATAGGTAAAATGAAGATGAGAATCNATTAAAATGATTCGTTCTAATTTTAATTTGTAAAAGATCACAAATTAGACATAAATTGAGTTGTCAGAATAGTTTATTTATAATTATAATTTAGAACTTAAAAGTAATTTTGTGTTTTGTTAGAGTTAGCTATTTTTTTTTGTTTATCTATTTTTATATTTTAATTCCTCTAAAATATTATGTTATGAGATTTTGGTGAAATATATATATTTACTTTTTATGAGTTGATATTTAGATTATGTACTACTCTTTAGACTCATATTCTGATGTTATAATTTTATTGATAGAGATAATTATTATTTAAGTATGTATTTTAGATGAAATGTTATCGCTAATTATTTTACCAACAAAATTATACTCCCTCCGTTTCCAATTAATTGACACTTTCCTATGAATTTTTATTGTTTATAATATTTGTCATTTTATCTTTTCCGAAGCATATATTTTGTGCAAATGACAATTTTTTTTTTTATGAATCAACCCAATTTGATGGTGGTGTGGTAATTTGAGTGGAAATTAGGAGTAAAAATGAAACAATGTGGAATAAAATAATATCAAAGATCATTATCGTACGAATTATTACTATTTTAAAATGTCGTTTAATTGAAAACGGACGGAGTGAATATGAAAATGAAAGAAGATTTTAACTGTTACTCTCTAACACTAATACACTATTGCATGTAGAAAAGTGTTGTTTGGATTTGGACTTTCCAGCTACATATATATACCCCGCAATTTTAAAGCAAGCAGCGGCGGAGCAAAGTTGAGCTTGAACTATCAAAAGAAATCTAACGACATGTCGCAGTTCTGGAAACCAGGAGCCGAGAAGCCGCGCCTGCTCGAGGACGAAGAAGGCGGTGTTGTTTTCTTCCCTCCCGCTCTCTCGTCCTCCTCTTCTTCCTCCAGGTTAGTAGTTACTACTATGTATCTTTCACCATACAAATCAAAGTTTTGTCGAACACATGGCGTGCTTATAGTTGTTTGGTTCCTCTCAGGTATGGATATGCGAGCTTTGAGAAGCAGAGGCAGAGATTGCCTGTGTACAAGTACAGAACTGCAATTCTGTACCTGGTGGAGACTCACGCCACCACCATCATTGTTGGCGAAACCGGTAGCGGCAAAACCACTCAGATTCCTCAGGTCTTTCTTCTTCTTCTATATTGTTCTTTTGTATTGTTCTTGATTTTTCATTTGTGTTGTTTGAAAGGTTAGGTTTCATGAATGATTAACAAGAGGGTGTTTGTTGTTTTTCAGTACCTTAAAGAGGCAGGGTGGGCTGATGGTGGGCGTCTCATAGCTTGCACCCAGCCTAGACGACTGGCTGTCCAGGTACTTGTTTCTATCTAAGCTTGAGCAGCAGCTGCTGCATTTTTTGGATGTATTCTCCTTTTAAAAAAGGAAATTTCAAAGTGCTCCTAGTTTGGCTAGGTTTCTTATGTTACTTCAGTTTGTCATAGTCTATTGTGGTTTTTATCAAAATGCAATCCTCACAAGCATCTGTTGCTACTTGCAAATGATGTTCAGGCAGTTGCTTCGAGAGTGGCTGAAGAGATGGGTGTCAAGCTTGGAGAGGAAGTTGGTTACATGATTCGATTTGAGGACGTTACTAATCCAGTGCGATACTATGTTTCTTTTAAAAGCTTCATTTGTTTTCCTCATTTTATTATTACATTGATTTGGCTTCTCGGGCTGGCTATGTGTTGTTACTATTTTAGATATCTGGTTCACATAGGTTTATTGGTGAGCTCGTAGTTAATAATAATTAACACTCGGTTTTGTTCTTTGGCAGTTCAGGCTGTGACTATGATAAAATTTCTTACTGATGGGGTTTTGCTCAGAGAAATGATGGATGATCCTCTTTTGACAAAGTATAGGTATTAGTTATGACTCTCAAAATTGTTGCTTGTATCTCAAACCGTAGGTGTATATATCAACGAATTGCTGAAGACACATTGTTTAACAGCCATACATTTTTAGTGATCCAAACAAAGAGTTTTACTCTTTAAGTCCAAGTGCTATATGTCATTCATTGTCCCACAGGGTGGCTGCTTTTGAAGTTCAAACCTATAGCCTTAAGTCTGTAGCTAAGCAATTTTATTGTTTCACCTAGAGTGGCCATTAACATAAAACTCTCACAACATTTTATTTTAACGAATTGTAGTTATTTTACATTATATGGCTTTTAACCTTTGCTTTTAGCACTTGACCATAATGTTCTCTCTCTATTTACTAATTTAGTTTTTGAATTGTATTTGTCTGTAACCTTTTGTTGAATCAGTGTTATTATGGTAGATGAGGCTCATGAAAGGTCCATTTCAACTGATATCTTGTTGGGACTCCTTAAAAAGGTTATTATCTTTACTTGTTAGTAAACATCTGTCCAGGCTTGTTAGGTTTAGATGTCGTGTTTCCTTTAATTTGTATCAACTTTTAATTTCAGATCCAGCGACGTCGACCTGAGCTGCGACTAATTATCTCATCTGCTACAATTGAAGCAAAATCTATGGCTGCCTTCTTCCAGAGCAGGTATCTTTCAAGCATATGATTGTTGGAATCAGTTTTTTCAGTTTAGAATGGGGTAAAATTTTGTTTTATGCTACCAGGCTACCTGCAAAAGTTACTCGGATTTGGACATTAAAACTTATACATTTTCTAATTTTTATACCAGCAAAAAGCGGAGAGAACTTGAGGTAAATGAGTCAGCTCCAACGAAGGAGCCTGCAATTCTATCTGTTGAGGTATGTATTGCAGGCAATACATTATAGTGCATCTTTGCTTGTAGGTTCCAATGCCACTCATCTGCCATCTTATGGAAAGCTGTTTACAGTGCTCAATTGGTTTGAAATGGATGCAGAAAGATTAATGCCTCGTGTTATCTTTATGTTTTTTAGGGTAGAGGTTTTAATGTTCAAATTCATTATGCTGAGGAGCCTGTCTCAGATTATATTCGGGCTGCTGTTTCAACCGTATTATCAATTCATGATCAGGTGGTTTGTGGTTTCTAATGTGTTGAATTATGAAAAAAATGCATTTCGCTGACAATGGTACTCATATCTCAGGAACCTGCAGGTGACATTCTACTTTTTCTTACTGGTCAAGACGACATTGATGCTGCTATTCAGTTACTTATTGAAGACACTCAAGTGCGTGGAAAGAACTCTTCAGGTATGGACATCCTAGCACAGTTTTGACTTGTAGTGGCTGCATGTACTTATTTAAACACTTCAGATTGAATTGATATGAAAGACTTTTATGTGTACATGCACGTGCTTAGATGTGAAAACAGATGTCCAATTACACTATTATCCAGAGTTTCATGCAGCATTACAATTTCATTTGTGGTTTCTGAGTAGGTAATTTCTCGGTGTGTCAAGTTACATTTGAAGTTCAGAATTTCACTGTCATCAAAAATCTATAGTTTTCATATCTGGACTAGGACTTTCTGCCAGATTTGCTACTGTCTACTATTGTGGTGCAAAACCAAGTTGCTTCAAGAGATTATTTAATACAATGCTGTTTACAATTGAACAGATTTATTAGACATTTTTTAAATATGGTTGGACTCCTTATGTGCAGATTTGATTATTTTGCCTCTGTACTCGGGTCTCTCACGTGCGGACCAGGTTGGTGATGTTTGATTTGTAGTATTTGAATTGATCATTGAAACCAATTGATCTGTTTTTCCCCCCCTCATCCTCTTTTTATTTGCTTTTATAGGATTTGGTGTTTTCTCCCACTCCTCGAGGGAAGAGGAAAGTAGTTATATCAACCAATATAGCAGAGACATCATTGACGTTGGAGGTATGAACTCTGCATTCTAAAAACTGTATTCAAAAGATATTGTCTGTTTGCAGCAACAGGGCAAAGTTATCTTTTCCCCATATTCCTGCAGGGCATCGTCTATGTTGTTGACAGTGGATTCTCAAAACAGCAGTTCTATAATCCGGTATTTTCAGTACCTTTCTTTTGTTCTTTGGTTACAATCCTCACTTGCATAGAGTTTAGGTTCCGAATACAAAAACTAGGGTTTCAGTTGCATGATCTTGCCTGAAATTCATCAGGTAGAAATACAGTTTGTGGCTATAGTTTTAGAGGTGATAAATATAGATGCTTCAAGTGCAACTTTTGTCTTTATTTAGCTCTATATTTTAGCATCTTATGGTCTCTTTTTTTGTGCTGAAGATCTCAGATATTGAGAATCTGGTAGTTGCACCAATATCAAAGGCATCTGCAAGACAAAGGGCTGGCAGGGCTGGAAGAGTTCGACCTGGGAAGTGTTACAGGTGCTCACGTTACGAAAAGTGGTCAATTTGTAGATTTCATTGGCTATTTTTTGGTTATCCTTTGTTAGCTACTGCTTTGTGTGTAGTAGTATCGTTTTATGTGCTTTATAACATGAATACTCACTTGTTGCGACATATTGTGACCTTCATTGGTGCCTGTAACCAGATTATACACAGAAGAGTATTTTCTAAAGGAGATGTCTACTGTGGGTATCCCAGAGATGCAGCGGACAAAACTTGTATCCTGTGTGATTCAGGCATGTTTTTTTTTGTTGGTTTAAATATGTTGTCCTGTCATGATTTTGATTTGGTTCTATTTAATGTTTTAGTTGCTAACTCTTGTTCTGCAACCTCAGTTAAAGGCCTTGGGAATTGACAATATATTAGGCTTTGATTGGCCCGCATCTCCATCTCCTGAAGCAATGATTCGAGCACTTGAAGTTCTTTATTCATTAGGGATCCTTGATGATGATGCAAAACTTACATCACCGGTTGGATTTCAAGTAGCAGAGATTCCATTAGTAAGCGTTTAATTTTCAGCTTTTTATTGTTTATTTTTATTTGTTGTAATTCTTATTCTACACTTGTTCTTGGCTTGTAATTAGTGTTCTCATGTACACTTTGTATCAATCTGAAGCAACTTTTTTACTGTACATTTTTATGGTTTTGTAAAATGTACAAAAATTTGCATTATGCAGGATCCAATGATCGCGAAAATGATATTATCTTCAGATCAACTTGGATGTTCAGATGAGATCATCACAATTGCTGCTACGCTTTCCATTCAAGTAAAGTCTTTTTGCATATTACCTTTTCCTGTAGCTTGTATTCAGTGATATGAGAAAGCCATGCCAAATTCACATTAAAATTGGCAAAGCATACAAAGACAAGTGCATTACTCTGAAGATTCTATTTGTATTACATCAAGCATACAAAACCAACAAGCATATTAAGATAAATAAGATTGATCTGTTTTGATTTTGGTCCATGATGGTGTTATTGCTGACATGCACAAATCTTTTTGCAGACTATCTGGGCTTCTGGTCGAGGTGCACAAAAGGAACTAGACGAAGCAAAGTTAAGATTTGCAGCTGCTGAGGTATTTGATATGGCTTATCATTGCTTTGATGATCTTCATAGTTTGAGAGCAGAGAGTAAGTGATGCAGGAAGGAATAGTGGGTTTATCGATTTAACTCAGGAAAGCCTAGAGGTTATCCTGGCAGGTCTGATTCTCTTAGGGAATCATGGTGTCTTAGGCTGAATTAATGGCTTACATTGTTGGGAATGGAATCAGGGATTAGTCTGTGGTTTAAGCTAGTAGTTTAGGGATTGCTTGGTGGTTTTTTGGCAGGAAGTAGGAATTTCGTGATGGTGGGTTCAACTGCATCACACAACTCTCAAGAAAGCTAGAAGCCTCTGAACAATAATAATTCTGAAATAAGCCACTAGAGTTGAGTTGGTGGTGAGGGGTTGGGGAGACCATTAATAGGTCAGGGGTTCAATCAAATCTTTGTAAACGAAAAAAGGAGAAAAAAAATAATAATAATTCTGAAATCTCAAGTCTGATTTTATTGAAACGAATAACATGTTTATATAGAGACTCAAACTAACGACAAACTAATCCTAATACGACTAGGATTAGGGCTCCTAATACAACACAAACAAAGAATTATTGCATGGACCTTAAATTAAAGCACCTTTATTCCTAAAAGACTTGATTAAACTAAAATACTCCAACTTTCCAGCTTTGCTGGAAAGTAGTAAAATACCATTGACAACCTCCGATAGTAACTTCTAAATTTCATAATTTATTAAGACTTCAGCACTTATAAGCTGAAGACTCAAACTGGAATTCCTATCCTGTGTCAGTAAGCCTTGTATGCATCTAAGTTTTTTTCATTCATATTATCATACTATGACTTTGGCAATAAAAAATACTTCTAACCGTTGTCTTTCCCCCCTTTCTTCATGTTAACTATCCAATTGGCCTGTTAAATCCTATGGTGTCCAATATCTTACTTCGTTTGTCCGGTAGTTGCAAGTTTACTCCAGGTTCAAGTGTTCATAGCTGTATTTAATCGATCATTGCTATAGTACTCGAACTCTGTTTTTCTTGCTGATATTCCGTGAGTATAAACAAGTTTATGGATCATAGATAATTCCATATGGATTTTAATTTTATATGCCCTCTGTATTTTTTTAACGCTTTAGTATTATTGAGTGGAACTGTTAAGGATATATCTTTACTGATTTCTATAACTAAATGTTTAATTGTCACTCCTCCTTTCCATTTCCCTTGGAACAATTTTTGTGCATGCTTTTAATTTGTTGATGCATTGCAGGGTGATCATGTTACATTCCTAAACATTTATAAAGGTTTTCTTCATTCTCGTAAATCTTCACAGTGGTGTCACAATAATTGTGTGAATTACCATGCCATGGTGGGTTCCTGCTCCTTGGTAACAACTTTTGATTTGGTTAGATGTCCACTTTATTTGGTGGCTTGTTTCTACATATTCTGCTGTTTATAACTTTATTCATGTGGCTACTTTTAGCTGGTGCATTCCAATAAGTACTTATGCAATTTACGTCAAATTATTTTTTCCTGCAGAAAAAGGTAATTGAAGTTAGAGAGCAACTTAGAAGAATAGCTATGAGATTAGGAATAGCTTTAAAATCATGTGAAGGAGACATGACCGTAAGTGCTTGAAAACACCAATTTTTATCTGATTTTTTTCCTCCCCTCATAGTTACAGCTTGGAGAAGAATGAAAGAATCACTGTGCCTTTTAATTTTGCATGCAGGTGGTAAGAAAGGCAGTTACTGCTGGATTTTTTGCCAATGCAAGCCGTTTAGAAGTGAGTAATTTAGCTTATCATAATTTGTACATGCTTTGTTCCTGAAGTATATGATAAAACGTTCTATGTTTTATCTTCTTCCTAAGTGGAAACATTGATAGTTTAAAGTTTAAACCAATAAAGCTCTTAAATTTCTTATTAAACTCTGTCCTTATACACGTTCACTCTCATTGTTAGGCATTCAGTCATGACGGAATGTACAAGACTCTTCGAGGTTCTCAAGAAGTTTATATTCATCCATCCTCTGTGGTATTCAGGTTAGTATACTGGACTTTGGAAGTGCATGGTCAAATATTTTGAGAATTTTTCTGCTTTGCTGTGTGGTATATTTATGATTTCAAGGAATACTTGATTAAAAAAGGGGGTCTACTGTTGCAAATAGTAAAGAGCCTGCAATCAGGAACTGAGATGACTTGTTAAATTCCTAATAAACGCTCCTCTCTCCTTACTTTAGAATAGGCTGATGACCAAAACGGATGAACTAGGTCCAGTGAGAAAAGGATACAAAGTGGTCGAAAGTAAATGGGAACAATAATGCCAATGTATGTTAAACAAGAGTTCTCAGTCTGCAGTCGGTTTTTCAAGAGATTGACTTGCAGTACTAGATGCCTTGTTACTGTCATTTTGATCTTTGCATGTGATATATATTGCATTTGTAGTTCTCCATATTTCTTGTGCGAGTTTCTTTATCACATCTCGCTGTTGCATTTCCATCTATGGTTTGGGCCGTACTTCTGGTTTTCATATCCCCCCATATTTTCTTCTTGCAGAGTTAATCCAAAGTGGGTTGTGTACAACTCACTTGTCTCGACTGACAAACAATACATGCGTAATGTCATGGCTATCGATCCTTCATGGTTAACAGAACTTGCCCCACACTTCTTCCAACGACAACCAAATCCGACTCTTCCCTGATGGCTTCTGTTAGCACAGTCCGGAAGAGATCTGCACTTGTTAAATCATCTCCATTGCTTATTACATGGTTTTAGTAATTAAACATTCTTCCAAAAACACTTAACGTAGGATTCGTCACGCTCCTGAAAAGAATTTGATCAAAAACTATAAACTATCCACTTGTTTCCGTGTTCGTGATCTATCTACTAGACAATGCCGTGGAGAGTGGACTGTGAGTTGACTTGATTCAATTCTGGCATGTGCTTTTGTAAAGCAGTCTCTTGTCTATCATCATTGTGTGTTGCTGAGGTTGCGAGAATGTTGAGATGTGAGCTAATCATACTGTATGACAAGTCATTCAAAGTATTAGAATCTGTGGTCGTTGTCATAGGATCAAAGAATTTCGTTTTCTTTGAGGTATGTATGTAATATTCATGTACGTTCCCGTCATCAATGGGATGGTTTGATCTTAATCTTCATAGCTTGCAGATTATACATTACAAAAGGGGAAATTGAGGAAGAATTCGCAAAAGGTCTCTCGAAATGGCTGTTTGATTTGATTCCGATCATGCAGTTGGAACTGTAGGCGGGGAGCAGAAGAAACTGCCTGCCATGAGTTCAATGACGGTATGCCTATACACAATCTTATAGTTTATACAAGTAGCGCATTTTTCGGACCAATGTCCATGAATTCAGGTACAATTCTGCTGGCGAACCCCTAATCAAATCGAAGGTTTCACAGAAGCTATTAACATCCCTTCATTTTTGCTGATCATATTTTGTGGTACCTTTGGCTTCAGGATTCAGACACAAAATACTGCCTTTGGCAATTTCTGAGCTCAATGTCTCTCCCAATTCCTCAAATTTCAATTCCATTTTCATCAATTAGTTAATATTAGTTAAGAAAATGGTTATGAAAAATTTAAATTAATTCAACATACACATTAATAATTTAATTTTGAATGACTCTTGAAAGTGTGAGAGATATAAAAATCACTTGGTCTCTCTTAATGGAATGATATTGTCCGCTTTGAATTTAAAACCCGTACAGTTTTTACATGACACGAGTCAATCCTTTAGGTATGCATAGAAAAATACATATCATCACATGAGTGATTTAATGATTTTTGGTGGCTTCTTCTTAAGTTATTGTCAAAATGTCACCACATCTTATTTTATATAGATTTCTTAATTTATACTTATTTTCTAGTTTTTCATTGTTTTGTGACATTGATATTTGTCTTCAGAACATTTTGCATTAAGATAGTAGAATGTTCTTTTTGAGGGGGATGGGGAGCGATGAGGATGGGTTTTGCGTTAGGATTTGCTTTGCTTACTAGCTTTTGACGAGTTTTTATAGATTTTTTAAAACGAATGTGAGATTGAAACTCAGGTCTCATTGATACTTTACCATCAAGAGACAACCAATAAGTTATATATCTATTGAGTGTTTTATAGATAAGTTTAACAAAATAGAACAAATAAATGCATACAAAATTGCATTTTATAAGAATTGTGAAAAAAATATAACCATAGTTATTGAGCACTCATGTCATACTCAAATTATTGTAATTTATAATTTAAGTTCTTGTAATTTGACTCACTTAACTGCAATAGTTATTTTATAACTTCTAATTTACTAGAAAATTGGGTTTTGCGAAATTGAGTTGAGAATTGAAATTAATCATTAAATATTTATTTTAGAGATCAAAAGAAAGTTAATGCAGAAAAGAAGAATAGATGTATATCAAAGAAACTACATTCTTTACCATATAACAAAAAAAAGAAACTACATTAGCTAACTTACTAAGGCGAGAAGAAAGCCAATCTTTCTTTTAAGAAAAAAAATCAATAAGCTCTAATTTGTAAATTGGAGATTTTCTATTACACTTATAAAATTAGCCACAGAAAATACCTTAAAAAAAAAAAAAAGGGCAGACAGCCAAATATAAAAACATTTTATAATTATAACACTAACTTAAAATTCACTCCCATCACAGCACCAAATATATAATCATTGTGGTTCAACACTATTGCTTTCAAGGGTGTACGTTATTGTCAACGAAGTAGCTAAACTAGCATGTGCATTTATTACACAAGAGGCTTAAACTTTGGTGAAATTTTGGTCACTAAAGAAAATGGGACTATCAAAAGGAAATGGCAGTATAGACAAGTCCTAGATTGTGCAATAAAGTGATGATAAAATTCCTCGGCAGATGACATACTCATAAAAATAATGTAAGTTGTGAACAGAATATGCATTACAACAGATAGCGCCAAAGGATACCATTCTATAATTTGAGTCAAAATCACCAAGAACAGAACTCCTCTGGCCACACACATTCACTCAATGACAACAAGATTCTCAATTAAAGCCTCAAGCTGAGATCAATCCCATCTCCTCTTGTTTCAGTTCTATCATTGTTTAAACTGAAGTGTGTATCTACCTTACTCATTTGCTCCATTGGAAGTAGGAAACTATAGAAAGGTTTCTTATGCATTGACACCCCTGCTGCTGCTGCTGGCCTAAACTGTGTCTCCTCCATGCTTTCCTTCAAGCCACACAATTTAAAGCACAGTAGAAAAATAGTAATTAGTTTGCTGCAATTAAGAAACAATTAAACCCATTTCTGCAATTTTGATTTTAAGTTCATTGGATGTACCTGAAAAGGAGAATTGCAACAAAAAGAGGGTCTTTCCCGTTGAGAAAGAGAGTGATTTGTTGGCGGAGAGGGAATCGCTGAAGGGCCAAATAAGAGGAAATTGCTATCTGGGTAGTAATCAGTGCTACATTTTCTCAAGTTTGGCTCCAAATTTAAAACACTTGCCATCTTCATTTCTCTGAGAAAGTAGAAAGTTATAAGCAAGGACTACGGGTCGAACCAGATTAGTCTCCTCCTACCCGGGAAACGAGCTAAGAGAATTTTTTTTAGTTATTTTCATGTAACAAGACCAACCTGAACATGGAGTCAGTTGATTCAAGATTAATAACGTTGTTGTGAGTTCCATATGATGATGAGAATGAGGAGCAGTCTAGTGGTCTGCTTGTTGAGAATGTAGGAACATGGTAGCGGAACTGTGGAATTGGTGGCATCTCCATCGCAACTGGGCGTGACCGCTTTGTTCCCACAACACTCTACAGTACAAATTGCTCAACCAAAATTTCAGAGACCCAATTGCCAAAAAATATGATTTCTTTTGTCTAACGAAACAAATTGACACAGAAAAGGGAATTGAAGAGAGGACAAAAAAGGGTTGTATGAAAAGAAAAGGAAAGAAAATGACAAATTGAATAAACTTACAGTTGTTTTGTCTTCCTCTGGCCACAGATAATGACTGTGGTGGTGACATGAATTTTGGCTTGAAGGGGGCTCTTTGCAACGAGATCGTCCAGCTGACGGTGCTTGTGGTATTGTCGAAGATGGAATAGCAGAGTTTGGAAAAAGATTAATCTGTTCCAGAAGCAAATACACAAACAAGAGTTTATAATTCTAATTCTATCAGAAACAGCAGAGAATCACAAAGGGAAGAGAAGGGTCCTGCCCAAATTAATTAATTAATTAATTACCATTGATGGTGGTGAGTATTGATTCTTTTGCATCAAATTTTGCAAATTTGGAGATGGGTGATACAATCTATGAGCACCACCCTCCTCTTGCTGCTGCTGCTGCTGATAATGATCCCACATTGTAGGTAGATGAGTATGGTGAGGCAAACCAAGACCTGCTGCTGATCCACTGATTTGCGCACAATTTCCTCCTAATGTTGGATTATTAGTACTACTACTATTACTATTACTAGCAAAAATGGGCATCCTTGGGGTTAAAGGATTAGGATCTGAAGGAGGAAAGGAGGTATTTTTAGGGAAATTAGTACTGTTTGATGAAGGATTGAGAATGGGAGGAGGAGGAGGAGAATGTGGTGATGATGATTGATAGGAATTAGAGAGTGAGATTGATGATGGATCTAAAGAGAAGCCATAATCAGTGGTTGTTGTTGCTGTTGTTGCATTAACAACATCTGATGAATGATCAATCTTTGTTGTTTCTTGCTCCCTCAAGATCTTCTCTAGCTCTGCAACACCTGGCCCTCTCTTTGGTACTCTTGCTCTCTTTGCTTTCTTTGAATATATGCTATCACATCCATACCCATCATTAATCTCACCTCCACCACTACTATGGCTAGTATTGCTACACATCTTTCTTTCTTCTTCTTCTTCTTCTTCTACACCAGTACTACTTTTGGGTGTGAGAAAAACCAATTAAATAATGGGAAAAAAAAAGGAGAACCCAAGTGAAAAGAACAGATTTTTCTAATTTCTAAATTTGAAACAGAGGAGAGAACAGCAGAGATGCAAGGGAGGGAGGATATGGAGTAGTTAACAAGAAGTTCCACATTTCAAGATCCAACAAATCTAAAACGAGTAACAAGAAATATAAATTCAAAAAAAGGGGAGGCGAGATACATGGTAAAGGGAAATCTCAAAGGATGTGGAGTCGGGTGCGGCTATCTGTGCGTTCATCAAGAAGAAGAAGTAGTGAAGAACAGAAACAGGGGAAAGCAAATTGTGGAAAACAAAAACCAACAAAGTCTCCTCCTTTCTCTCTTCCCATCCATGTTTTTTGCTACATAAAGATCTTAAATCATATTTATTTATTAATATGCTAATGTGTATATAAAATTTCTAAATAGAAAGATTGACGGAAAATATTACTAGTAAGAAAAAGTAGTAGTGAGTGTGAGAATGATGAAGAATAGCATAGCAGAGCACGTATCCATGTGAGGTTAGCGTGATTTTCTCGCACAAGAAATTGTTTGTCCAAGGAAGAGCAATAAAAAACAATCAGCACTTGGATCTTTTCAACGTACTGAAACCCAAGTGCTAAAATCTTCTCTTCTTCTCCATCTTTCGCCCAATTAATTTGCTCCTCCTCTCTACTTGGATTTCTCCTCTTCATCCTTCTTTTTTAATTAACAAAATAAAACTCTTATACTACGTTTTTTAGTTTTGAATGCGCGTCTTTTTTATGAAATATATATTATAAGTTTGATTGTGATGGTTTAATACACTGGACGGTCTCCAATGTTTGCAAAATAATTATTTTAGCCCCAAACGTTTTTTCTGATTTCATATGATCCCCAACGTTTTTTCTGTCTATCAATTTTGGCTCCCGCCATGACAAAAAGTCATAACGGAGCGAAACGCCATCAATTATATATTATTTTGATAAACCGGTGTTATAGTGGGACCCACGTGTCAGACGTTGTCCAAATTTGCACCATTACTTCCACTCTCCTCTTCCTCAATCTCGCAGGTTTAAACAATAATGAAGGAAATCATAAAATTGTCTGCAAAAATCCAAAATCCCTCACTGTAATCACCAATATTTACAATCGCGTTACCTAAACTGTCTAACTGAGTAAGAATTGCAAGTCGTTGTGATTTCTCGATTCAGGCTTGTAATATTCTCCACGCGCCGCTCTTCATTTAAACCTGCAACTTTAAGTGGAAAGGAATCACAGAGACTTTGAGATTCCAAAAAGGAACGGTTCCAAAACCCTAGATTTGTCTCTTTATGTGTTATTATTCGCTGCAAATTTACAATAACATATATTGGGTAGCACTGAGATTCCAATTTGTGGTTCTATATAGTGAGATTCCAGCTTTTTCCTATTTGATTATTTGTTTTGATGTATATGGTAGGGCATGGTTATTCTATGTTTTCATATGGGTGGTGAATTTAAGAATGACCTGCCTATGCATGTGGACCCCCAGGTTGCAGAGTGGGGGTGTGAACCACATTACATTTGCTATGAGCTGCTGATTTGGTTGCTGTTTAAAATAAAGATTAATAATGTGGGTAAAATCTACCGGTATAAACCTCCATTTGATGAGGATGATGACTTTGAGGCTTCCTTAACCCTGATAAATTGTGACTATTCATTTCAACATTTTATTAGTCATGTGTATGAAAAAAAGGTGGTGGATATATATGTTGAGCATGATGAAAGTCAACCTCTTTATACTGAGGGTTATCTACATATTTTAACTTGTAGTTTACTACCAGTTATTGATGTCTTAAATGCTTATAGGGGTCTTGAAAGTGTAGCAACATTAGTTGGTGGTAGTACTTTTAATATTAAAGAGGATGATATAAATGAGGTTATTGTACATCATAATGATATTGAGCAACTAGATAGGGGGGTGCTCAAGGATTATAAGTTGAAGGAAATTATGAGAATATAGATGGTGAGCAAGTAGATGCGCAGGGATTAGTAGATGAAGAAAATGATGTGAACAAAGCAAGTGAGCAAGCAGATGATGAAGCTAATGGTGATGAGGATAGTGAAGACAGTGATGATTCTGAAGATGAGGTTTTTGAAGGATTAGATGGTGGAGTTGGCACATGGGAAAAGGTTCCACAGTTATCTAATGATGAAGAATTAAGGGAAATCAAGAACAAAGTTAAAGATTTCTATAAGAAAGCAATGGTAAAAAAAATTGAGCAAGGAGAAAGCAATGCACAGGGGCAAGCAAAGGGTAGTAACTAGGAGGAAGTCAACACAAATGCCCTAACTGATGAAGTTCAACAATAGAGGGTAGCTACTGATTCACCAATTGCTAAAGTTCAACAAGAGAGGATAGCTATTGATTCACCAACTGCTGCAATTCAACAAGAGGATGTTGCTGACCCACCTCTAGCTTTTGATGAGATAGGAGATGACTAACCAACTAGTGTGGTATCTTTTAGTGAGGGTAGTGATGGAGAGCATTTAAGGAGGAGGAAAAGGACTACAAAAGTATCCAACCCTAGTAAGGAAATTCCTGAGTTTAGAGAAGGCTTGATATTTGAATCTGCACAATAATTTAGAGATGATGTCATTTAACACAGCTTTATGTCACTGATGGGTGTCGAATCCGTAAAAAATAAATATAAGTTACAACTCACTACTAAGAATAAATTAATTGTAAATAACAAGTAAGAGGTTCGATCCACAGGGAGCAATGGTATATTTTTTGTGAAAACTTGTAATGATGAAAAATAACACTTAGGAGAAATTTGGGGTTTTGTTTAGAACTAAAACTGAAAATTAAATAAAATAGAGAACTGTCTTGGCCAAGAATGATCTCCTTAGTCAAGACGTAGATCTAGAAATGGGAATCAAATATATGAGGGAAATTCCTAGTAGAGGCTCGACAGCTATGAGACATGAGTTACAATCATTGACGTAAGGGTATTCATCTTCAATCTACAAAGTTGCTATAGGATCAAGGAACACTTATAACCCCTACTTCCCTCCTGTATCAACACCATCTCAGGTACGCTTAGAGATGATGCCTAACCAACTAGCACCTTGCTGGTTAAAGGGTTTACTGAGTTGACTGATGATCGATTAGGGGAAGACAACTCCAGACCTAGTATCCTCGGGCGTCAGTCGGGACTGAGTCTGATTAACCTTTCACTCTACCATTTCACGGATGTTCCGACAGCGCGTATGTGTCTACTTCGATCCTCTTGGTCAATAATCTATGGCTAAGAGGAATGATTGTTGCGTGATCTATTCAACCTAGATTGATCAAGTCTAATATCAAATAGAAAACACGTTAATAATAATTACGAGATTGATTAAATGCAGATTTAAAGATTAATAAGATCGATTAGGTCTCATGCAACTCATACTCATGTTTTAAACGCCTCTACTAAGAACGATATACTTTAAAGAAACAATAACTATGTATTGAAATAAAAATCCTTCGTTTTCGAAGGAGCAAAGTGTACGTGAATGGAAACGAGAATAAAAACCAGAGAAGGGATTAGATTCCAACCGAGAAGAGTCAACCCCCCCTCTCAGAAAACCTAGGGAGAGTATAAATAGTTCTCTCTCCCTATAAAATAGATAAAAGCAGAAATAAAGGAAATTAACTCCTAATCAAACTTTAAATTGTACTAGTATCTCAATTGTATCTAAAAGCTCTCCTCTTCACGTTAGAGTCTAAAAAGATAAGACGAGGATAGCTGGGCGTTACTCTAATGCTTTCTTGGATAATCGCCAATAATCATCATGGCGGTAGGAATCTTCCGCTAGTGCCACTTAATTCCTGTCCGTCTAGATAGGTCTTCTAGGCGAGGGATTGGCCAAGCGAGTCTGTCTTGGCCAGGAGAGATGTCTGCTCCATTTTTCTCAAAATCTTGATTCAATTCTCCTCTTTCTGTCTACTTGCTTCCTAGATCCGTTTCCTGCGATAATCAAATGATTCATACTGAAATCAATATCAAACCATTTGAAAATGTAAGAAAATAAGTGGTAAAACCACTGCAATTAAAGCTCAATCAGTTACATAGAAAAGTAGACTATGTCAAGAATGGTAGAAAGAGGATGAGGTTTAGGAGTATAGACCACGAGAATTGCAAGTGGTTTATTTATACTGCAAGGGGAAAATACTCAACTAATTTTGAGGTTAGAACTCTGAATCTTGAAACACACTTGTGGGAGGTCTTTCGGCAATAAAAAAAATGAACTATAAGAGAATTGTTGAGTACTTTATTAGGGAGAGGAAAAGCACTGTAGTGGCACTCAAGCTTAGAGATATCAAGAAGGATAGCAAGGAAGAACTTTTCTTGACAATATCAAATGGCCAAGCAAGAATAGCTAAGATGTTCATTATGAATCACTTCTGCGGGGATTACACAAAAGAGTATAAAAGGGTTGCTGATTATGCTGAAGAGTTAAGGATTAGCAACCCTGGTTCTACTATGGTTCTGGAAGCTCCTGGTAATGTATTTAATGTATATATGTTTTGATGCACTAAATAAGGGATTCTCTAAGGGTTGTAGACCTATGTTAGGTGTTGATGGATGATTCATTAAAGGGCTTTTTAAGCACCAACTACTTACTGCAGTTGATAGAGACACAAATGATTAGATGTGTCTAGTGGAATGGGCACTTGTTAATGTTAAGAATTACTCAAATTGGTTGTGGTTTATTGGTCTATTGATGAAAGATTTAAACATCATGAGAGATGGGGAAGGATGGACTTTCCAATCAGATCAACACCCTGTAAGTTATTTTAACGCATATTTTAACATTGTTGCATTATGATTATTCACTTATTTCAAGTTGTATTCCTTAATTGTCTAAATTTAACTTACAATTGACATGTAATGTTGATTTGGCAGTCAATCATTCACTCCACAAGGATGCACATGCCTAAAGTTGAACACAGAAGATGTGCTAGACATATTTTCTCTAAATGGAGGAGGCTTTTTGGATAAGAGGGATTTCATGTTCTATTTTGGAGCACTATGAAATCCACTACCATACCAGATTTGGAGGACAACCTGGACTTGTTCTATCAACAAGGTGATGATGGCCCAAAGTCATTTGATAAGTTATTGAAGGTAGATCCTAGATTCTAGTGTAAGGCTTTCTTCCAAACTTTGAGTGAAACTGATGTGGTAGATAATAATATGTGAGTCATTCAACGACTTCATCATTGAAGTCAGGCACATGTCTATTGTCTCAATGCTAGAAGAAATTAGGATGCTGATAGTTGCTAGGTTTGTGGAGATGAGGTTGTTTGGTAGTAAAAGATTCAGGGGAGAATTAGAACCAAAAATCTAGGCAAGGATTGAAGATATGAAAGATTTAAGTGTCTATTGCCATATTTTTGGCAATGGAGCTGGTGGATGGGAAGTATTTGAAGGGCCTACTAGAAATATTATAAAGTTTGAAGAGAGGGAGTGCACTTGTAGGGTATGAGATTTGACAGGGATCCTTTTTCAGCATGGAGTTGCAGTCATTGCCTCACATAGAGGAAAGAGAGTTGAAGAGTTTGTCTCACACTGGTATACAAAAAAGATGTATGATAATGCCTACAAACACTCAATCTAGCTAGTAAATGATGAGAGATATAGGCTAAGGACTGGACTGCCAAACATAAAGCCACCTCCACCAAAAATATTGAAGCGTAGACCAAAAAATAAGAGGATTCCTGAGAAATGGGAACCACGCACTAGCAGAAAAATAGCACCAAGAATTCCACAAGAATAGAGATGCGCGCAAGTGTTTTAGAAGAGGCCACAGCTCCAGGTCATGTCAGATGGTAGACGTAAGATTGTTCATAACCACTTTAAGTTATGTGACTTTTTATTCCAGATTTGTAAAATGTTCATTTTCTAATGTTTTTTCATTGAAACCTGTAGGGACATGAAGAGAAAAATGTGCAGAATGTTGGAGAAAATGCAGCCCATAATGCCTAGAAAGTTGGGGTAAATGCAGGTAACAATGCCTATAATGATAGGGCAACTGCAGGTAATAATAGCCCTAATGTGCAAGTCCCCAATCAGAGTGCCTCATCGCAAGCTACAATGAGCACACAAGCTTCTACAAGCAACCAACCTACTGCCCCAAGAAGGAGAAATCAACATGATAGTCCCTTAATGGTAGCATACAAACTTTTCCAAGGAATAAAAGCATATATATACTTGTACCGCAAAGGTTAATTTTTATTTTTTTTAAAATTCAACAATGAATTCTATTATTTTAATCTAATGTTATTAATTGCATGACTATGTAGCCTAATAAACCTACTGGATTGGCACATAATCTAGTAGTTGGTAACAATGCAACGATGAGATCAACACACTTGGATCTTCCCAGCAGACAACTGTCAGATCTACACCAATGATCCAACCATATGTATCTTCTCAATAGTCAACAATAACACAAGGACCATCTGTTCCTCTTGAGTTGCAATAAACTTTCTAATCATCAAGCACACTCCTTCAATCCTTAAATGTCAGGACATCACAAACTGCTAGGTGGTTTGGAGGATTCCTACCAACTACTCAAACTGAAGCAACATCTGCTGGTACCAGTGCTCAAACTGGAGCAACATCGGCTAATACTAGTGCTAAAAAGGGACAGAATGCTAGAGCAGATGACTAGTCATAGAAGAGAAATAGGGGTAGACCTAAGGGTTTTAAGAACAAAAAGAATCATGGGATTGCTTAATGCGTGGTCGAGACGCATACAAATAATTATTACAACTTATCACTTGCTACAAAAAAGATTGAAGACAGTGGTAAGAGGTTCGATCCATAGAGACTAGGGCACGACGCTTATTTTCATGCATGACAAAGACAAACAGACCAAAAATAGTACCAAAATACAAGAAAGAAACTCGGGAAATAAAACAATAAAAGAATCAAGCCCTAGATGGAGAGACTGATTCAAGGTCCCGAATAATGAGTCGGGATAAAAACACAAGAGAGTAACACAGGGGGAGTTTTGGTTGACTAAGCAAGTTAGCCAAGAAGGTGGATGAGCTAACAATTCTAATTAACAAAATAGAAATCGGCACCTTAATAAAGGAATTTGGATCGGGGTCCCGAAAAGTAAAAAGAAG
>NBIL01029450.1:3316-17461 GCA_002752925.1 Viola pubescens var. scabriuscula
AAATAATAATGTAAACACAAATGATAAGTAATTATTAATTACTCTTTTTGTCACAGAAAAAATCTCCCAATGATATTTGAGCTGTTACAAAAAATAATTAGAATATATGCAAGTAATTAAACAACTCTAATTGTTATAAAATATTTTCAATTATTAATGAGTATAAAATTCAGTGATTATGTTACTAATGGTAAAATTACGTATCAATAAAATTTTGAGTTCATATTCGTATTTCACTTTTTGTTTATTAAAACTTGCCGCTAATAATTAAGTTCTGATTTAATTACCAGATAGTAATGGGGTACAGTGTCCAAGTCTTGGATGTAAGTTGACTTCAACTTGAACCGTATCATATAGATAACCCATAACGTAGCGATTAAAGTGAGAGCATCCAGCATAATGTGGATTTCCATGTGGTCAATCATAACCCCAGAAATTATTCTTACACCTACATAAACACCCGTCAGCTCCTGGGTCTTGAGCGAAAGACCTGTCACGCAACATTTGTTCTTATTAATTAATTAATTGTTGGCAACTTATATAAATAAAAAGAGATTTATCCACAACAACAAAAAAAAAAGAAAAAAAAAAAGAGAGGAGAATTAATTACGAACCAGAGCAGGTTTTTTGGGCGATGAGCTTGTAACCGAGTGCAAAGATACCAGCAGCATGGATTGACTCGGAAGCAAGGTAGAAGTGGTGTGTCGTTTTCACAAAAAACTTCAAAGCCACAAAAGCCAACACCGCCGTCGTCACTCCAAGAACCGCCTTCACTCTCGTTGACTGCCTCCGCACCCAACCAAACAGAACGTTGACCGGCGATGTCCTCTTCCTCCCCATTAATTAATTAATTAATTATTATTATTGCTGCTAATTAAATCTCTGATCTCAACAAAACCCAAAACCCCAAAATCCCAAAACGAAATTGTATCTGTACACTTTGTGGGTAGTAATATACAGATACATTGAATGATGAGATCCTTGGCCGTTTAGGAAAGTCAAGAACCGTTCCTTGGCAGGAGTTGGTGCAGTGGATTCTCTGCCATTTATTATATTTCCTTGATTCTTTTTTCATTTTCTTTCCTTTCTTCAATTCTTGCCTTCTCAGTCCTGAATCAATATACTTATCATCACCTTTTTTTTTCCTATTTTTTTAAAGAATAAGATGGGAAAGAAATATAATTGGTCTGATAATCCATAAAGATACCTCAGGGGTATCTAGGGAAATTCCCAAGAGAGAGAAAGTGCCAAAAGCAACGCCAATAAAGGTAAGACTACAATCAAGCGGCTTAGGACCGTCATCACGTAGTCCATGCCCAAAGTGGCGTTGGCCACAAGAAGGTCCCAGCGCCATAGCGCTTTTAGGAGTTCAGGCGGTATCAGTAAGGCCCAATGGTACCAATGAGAATACCACCCAAAAAGCTGACCATCGCCACGAAACTCTCAAGGAGTGCATGACAGCTGGCCAACGCCTAGATTCCTCCACTGCTAGCAGCCGAGGAGGAGGGTTGGCCTATAAATACCCCCTAAGCAGCCTCATTAGGGGGGATGACCAAATTCACGCACAAACAGAGTACAACAGTCTCATTCTTTCTACTGTGCTCACTCCCTCATTTTTGAATCAAGTACAAGTACTGACTTGATCGTCGGAGTGTTTGCGCAGGAGACATCATCCGGCGCGCTGTAGGTACCTGGAGCACGGCGATTAAACCCAGGTCCAGCCACCCAAACTTCACAACAATCACATAATAACCCTCTACCCTTATCAAAGACTATTATTTTTGGTGCTTTCATTGAGGGTCTTAGATTGCTTGAGTGAGATTCGCCTTAAGTTATAAGGACTCCAGTCAGTTTTCAATTCCTTGCTTCGCATCCCAACATGACTTCCCCGGGATTTCCAGAACTACCCCCTTTACCGCGTACAACGAACAATATTGTGTCTACGAGTCAACCCGTGGTTACCCCTGACAACTAAGGTGCGGTTGTGTTTACTCCTATTACTACCGAGCCAAGTATAGTACACACAACCCCACCATCCACGGACGATAGGTTGACCGCACTGGCGGGAAAAGTAGATGAGCTTGTAAGCTTACTCTCTAATAGGATTCTTCAACCAACAGCACAGCCTTTTCCGCGGGTCCGTCACAACAGGAGCTTGTTCCCTCTGAGGGCGTCAATCAGCAACAAGCCACAGCACATGGTCTACGGGAACCCAACAACAAGGTTTCTAAAAGACCATGCCCCTCAGATGAAGCTTAGAGCCACATGGCGGGAATCGCGCATCCAAGGGTCGAAAAAACCTGACAAAAAGAGGACTTGGAGTAAATCATCTGAAGATCATGGTTTACGGCTTAGTCATCCTAGCAAAGATAAGCACAGACGTTCAGCATCGCCTGAAAAGAAGAAATTCAAAGACAATCATCCAGGGCATCCTCTGACGCTGCATGTGCGTAAACGTCAAGTGAATCGAAAGTTCAAGATTCTGATAGAAGTATATGACGGGACTACCGATCCTGTTACTCATTTGATCAGAATAAAAGATTGCGTGGCAATTCAATCCAAGAGCGATGAGACTTTATGCCAAGTGTTTATATTAACAATAACGGGTATCGCCAGGACTTGGTTTGAGGGTTTCCCCGCTAGGTCAATTGATCGCTTTGAGCAATTAGAGGCGTTATTCAGGAGTCGGTTTAGCACTTCAATTCCTTTGAAGAAATCGGCGGTAGCTTTGTTTGACATTCAGAGAAAGTCGAACGAGCCCCTCAAAGAGTATGTTGACCGTTTTACCAAGGAAATAGCCTTAATTCCAGTTGTCACAGTGGACTTTACCATGGAAGCTTTAAAAAGGAATTGCCACTTTGGTAAACTGGAAGATTCTTTGCTCGTTGATCCTCCCCAGACCTTGGACATATTGAGGGTAAGAGCTCACAATTATGCCAAGATGGAGGAATCAGCATACTAGCCAAATTGTGCCGAAACTGATAGTGCAAAGCCCTCATCGCAAAGGGCGTCAACCCCCAAAAGGACAGTCGGGAAGAAGAATTTCCAAAAGAATAAGCCATTTGAGGGCAAAGACGAGCCCCGAATCACACCACTCTTAATATCTTTAGCGGAGGTGTTGACAGTAATAGAGAAGAAAGGTCTACCAATTTACACCCCTACCAATAAGCTAGGCGCTCGTATGGGCCCAAACAGTGATCAATTTTGTCGCTTTCACAAGGTGCCAGGTCACGACACAGAGGAGTGTCGAACTCTCAGAAGGGCTGTTGAGCGCCTGATTGATGAAGGATATTTAGGAGAATATGCCCTCAAGGCAAGGGCGTTTGTACCAGAAAGCCAGACAAGTGGATACAGGACTCAGAATAAGCAAGGAGGCGCGACAACGCCTAAATCTGATTACAACGCCAGAGGGAAGAGATCAGAGGCGTTGGTAACCACAGATCCAGATGGAGTCTTAATGATCAATTTGATTGCTGGAGGAACTCAATCCATAAAAGGGCCCACCAGTGCTGTCAAAAGGAAACGAGAGTCCTCTCTGACTGAAGATGGGGGCCTTAACCCACTTGATTAGATGACGATAACATTTTCAGCTGAAGACGAGCTGGGAGTGGTGTACCCACACAACGACGCTCTTGTGATAGTCCCAATTATTGGAAATCATGGTATGAAGCGCACGTTGGTGGACAACGGTAGCACCGTCAACCTCATCTCTTTGATAGCATATGGTGTCATGGAAAGACCGGAGAATGAATTGGTTGATTGTCAACGGCCTATTATAAGTATAGATGGAATACCTATCCCAATCATAGTCGTTCCTCAACTTCCAGTTTATTTTCGTGAAGACAGCTCAAACAGGACAGAACAACAACTTTTCATAGTGGTAGACGTTGATCTACCATATAATGTTATCCTTGGGCGGCCTTTCTTGAATTCCTTTGGCGTTGCCATATCGCCAAAGCATCTTAAGTTGAAGTTTCCCTCATGGGATGGAGTTGTCACCATTAAAGGCGATCAAAACTTAGCAGCTGAATGCTACCTTACAATGGTAAAAGGCATTACAGAACAGTATGTGTGCATCGCCGACGACCCGTTTGAGAAAGACAACGAAAGACGAACTCAGCCCATGGAAAAAATGGTATCAGTGCCTCTCAATGAGGATTATTCCCAAAGTCTCTTGGTTAGCTAAAAGTTGAGTCGGGAAGAGCGCCTACATTTGCAAAAATTATTAGCAAAATGTAAAGGAGAATTTACATGGTTCCCCACAGATGTTCCAGGGTTATCCAGGGATGTGGCGGAACATCATTTGAATGTTAACCCAGGCAAAAAACCGGTTCAGCAAAGGAGGTGAGCCTATTCTAAGGAAAAAGCTGACACCATTGAAAGGGAAGTGGCTAAGCTGTTAAAGGCCAACTTCATTCGAGAGGTGCAGTATCCATCCTGGCTAGCCAATCCTATGGTAGTTCCCAAACCTAACGGCGAATGGAGGATGTGTATTGATTACATCGATTTGAATGAGGCCTGTCCTAAAGATTGCTATCCATTGTCGAGAATTGAACAACTGGTGGACCAAACAGGGGGGGTATGAATACCTGAGCTCACTTGATGCCAATTCAGGGTACCATCAAATTCCAATGGCCAAAAATGATGAAGAAAAAACAGCTTTCATCACTCCGATGGGCACATATTGCTATACTGCCATGCCATTTGGGTTGAAAAATGCCGGCGCTACGTTCCAGCGAACAGCGAAAAAGATCTTCGAAGAACAGATTGGACAAAATTTGGAAGTCTACATTGATGACATGCTTGTGAAAAGCAGAAGCTTTCAGGGTCATCTTACAGACTTATATGAAGTTATGGAGGTCATGCATCGCTATGGCATGAAATTGAATCCCAAGAAGTGTATGTTCGCCTTTCAGAAGGGAAAATTCTTGGGGCATATAATTAGTCGAGAAGGGATTCAACCAAACCCTTCCAAGCTCAAAGCCATATATGACATGGTATCACCTAGAAATAAGAAAGAAGTACAAAGGCTAACAGGCATAGTCATCACCCTAAGTCGCTTCATCGCCACGCAAGGGGAGCGATGCCTCCCATTCTTTAAGTTGATTCGGAAACAAGCCCCATTTGCATGGACTGATGAGTGTGAACAGGCCTTCCAAGACCTCAAGGAATACCTCTCTTCTGACCTTCTCCTGGCCAGACCAGAAGAAGATGATACCCTCTTCTTGTATCTAGGGGTATCGGACGAGGTGGTTAGCACTGTACTGGTACACGATGCAAGCGGCACACATAAAGCTGTGTATTTCATCAGTCACATCCTGAAGGATGCAGAAACAAGATACAACCGCATTGAAAAAATGGCGTTGGCTCTAATACAAGCCACCCGGAAAATGACCCGTTACTTCCAAGCATATTCTGTTATAGTCTTGACAGATCAGCCGTTAAGGAGAATCTTCAAGAAACCCGAAACCTTTGGAAGAATGGTTATCTGGACGATAGAGTTGGAACAAGATGGTCTACGCTATCAGTCTAGACCGTCAATAAAGGCGCAGGTTCTAGCTGATTTTATTGCCAAATGCACCTTCACTAACGGGCCTACTGAAGAACCATTAACAAAACAAGGGCAGCGTCCTGTCTCTTTTGAGGCGCAAGAAGGTAAAGAAGATAAATGGGTTGTACATGTTGACGGCGCTAAAAACCAAGAAGCAGCTGGCGCTGAAATTGTTGTTTCAGGACCTAGTGAACTTAAGATGCAATATGCACTTCGCATTTTAAAACCTTTGTCCAATAACGCCGCCTAGTATGAGGCCCTTCTATCAGGGTTGAGGATCTCCAAGAGTTTGAATTTGAAGAAAGCTCAAGATAATGGCGAAGTTGAAAACCCCAGGTTAGAGATTTACGGGGATTCAAAACTTATTATTGACCAAGTGAATGGTCAATCCTAAGCAAAGGATCCAACTATGATCCGATACTTGGAGAAAATCCAGAAAGAACTTAAAGAGATAAAAGAACAAGGAGTGGGTGTGCAGATTCACCATGTCCCCCGAGAAAACAATGAAGAGGCCGATATGATCGCCAAATTGGCGGCTGAACGTACCTCACGCATACCGCCCAATGTAATGGTCGAAGAAATTAGTTGGCCCTCATTTATGGAAGAACAACTGTCTTTGTGCGTCCAAGATGTCGAGAATGACTGGCGCACTCCCATCATTGAATGGATTAAGCATCAACGCCTGCCTGATGATGCCAAGGCTAAGAAGAGAATACTCAAGCAAGCAGAAAAATGCTTAATTCACAATGAAGAGCTTATTAGGAAGTGTTTTTCACACCCTGCAGCCAAATGTGTATCGGAAAGTGAAGGACAGTACATTCTCAGGGAAATTCATGAAGGAGTATGTGGCATGCATGTGTCCGGCAATACCATGGCAGCGCAAGTTCTGCGAGTAGGATTCTATTGGCCCAAAATTCGCAAAGCTTGCGATGATTTTGTTAGAACTTGCAGAAAATGTCAAGAATTTGCCAAGATCCCACGGCAACCGGTGATGGAAATTTCTACCATAGTAAGACCATGCCAGTTTGCCAAGTGGGGAATAGACATCCTTGGACCCTTTCCCAAGACAACAAGACAACTCAAGTTTGTCATCGTGGCAGTGGATTATCACACAAAATGGGCAGAAGCGGAAGCGGTTCCTATTATCACCGCCGAAAAGGCATGGTTATTTTTTAGGAATCAAGTCATCTGCGATTTGGCGTTCCGCGAATCCTTATTAGCGATAATGGAACTCAATTCACTAGTGCTTATTTCCAAGACTAGTGCCGCCAACTGTTAATTGAGCAACGGTTCACATCAGTGGCTCATCCACAAACTAATGGTCAGATGGAAGTCACCAACCGTATAATACTTAGCGGAATCAAGAAAAATCTGGAAGGCGCTAGGAAAAAATGGGCTGATGAGCTACCATTTGTCATGTGGGCTTACCGCATGAGTCCTAAAGCCAGCAACGGAGAAACGCCATTTACTTTGACCTATGGCACAGTAGCAGTGACACCTATAGAAATTGGCACCTTAAGCCTACGGGTGGAGTATTTCCATGAAGAACTCAACGAAGCAAAGTTATGGTCCAATCTGGACCTGGTTCTAGATCTAAGGGACGCAGCATTTTTGAAGACACTCCATTACAAAAGGAAAATGGCCAAATACCATAATCGGAGAGTAAAGGAATGTCTATTTAAAGAGGGAGACCTAGTGCTACGTAGCCGCAGCGTCGCAGGTCTTCCCATGAGAAAATTAAGCCCTAATTGGGAAGGCCCTTATCGGGTGGCCAGAGTTTTGGGAAAGGGCGCATATCAATTACAAGAACTTAATGGTACTCTCCTACTTAACTCTTGGAATATTCAGAATCTAAAGTTATTCCATTCTAGGGCGGAGATACTTTTTGTATCCTCCCCACATGTATGAAATAATAAATATGCAGAGTATTAGAGCAATACCATTCTTCTAACAACCATACAGGCAGAGTGATAAGTACTCCCACAATGATCGCCCCGTTATTATTAAACGATTGCAACGATCTAGGAGGAAGAAATCACATGAATTCATATTTATCCTAAGATGATCTTCCCTTTAGTATTGACGGTTAAAGATCTACGGATAAATTTGATGTCACAAGTACTCCAGAGATGATCTTCATACAGATCTAGGAGGAAGACATCCAGTTGAATTCCTAAAATGATCTTCGATATCAATACTAACGGTTGTATAGATCTAGGACCATTTTTCTCCTAAGATGATCTTCCCGTTATAACGGTGGCATAAATCTAGGAGAGCTCCCTAAGATGGCTCCGACTTGGCCTAACAGGAGCAAACAATAAAGCAAGACTCCCTAAGATAGCCTAGAAATGGCCACCAGAGCTAGAGTCTGGCTTACGGGAGGAGAGAAAGGACAATCCCGTCCCAACCATTTCCATCTGGACGGCGATGGAATAAGCTGGTGGGATGGTGCATCAAAGATTCAACAACTCTTCCCATTTGGACAATAACGGTCGCAGTAGTTCATTATTACGGTAAAGGATTCAATTACACTGTCAAGGAAGATTTTCCTTTGATTCATTGCCATTATGTGGCAAGCCAGAAAGGGGCAATGCCGAGATGATTACGGTGTAAACCCAAAGCCACAGGGCAACACTCAAGAAAAAAAGAAAAAGAAAAAGAGAAACAACACAAACAGAAGACAAACATACTTTATTGCATACTGGCGAAATTTACAAGCAACAAGAGTCCATATTCATACTAAGTATCGGGGACATCATTCTTGATAGTAGATATCAAGTCATGCAGACTGTTGACAATCGACCTGGCGCCCCACACCGCATCCTCAAGGAAGCGCCTGTTGTTTGCCATCTGATTAATGGCAACATTCAGATGAGAGATGCAGTCCCCAAAAGCGGAGACGCTCGCTAGGGCTTCATCCTCTTTAGCAAAGACGGTGTCCCTCCTCAGCTTGAGGGCTTTGATATCTTCCTGCAGCTCTTCAATGACCCTGGCGGTATGGAGAACAAGATGCTCTAGGGAGGTTATATCTCTCCCCACTCGAGCGGTTGTTTCTGTAGCGCTAATCAGAAAGTGATGCTTGTCTTCGTTGTCCATGATGAAAGAGAAATACAAAGACAGAGGAAACCAGAGCGAAAGGTAGGGTGAAAGTGATACAAAAATACTTAACCAGCCCACCTATTTATAGCAAGAGGAGTCAGCAGAGATTTCGATGCATAAATAAGGTGTCGGTTGGAGAATATTAATGCTGCATGGGGAACGCACCCAGAGTAAAGGCAAATGCAGAAAGAGAGAGTGCTAATTAAAGAAAGCATGCAAGGGAAATAAAGACACGTCTATTAACTAAGGTAGAACATTTTACAAGCCGGGTGCCTTACGGCGTTACTAAAATAGCAAATAAAAATTACAAGAACAAAGGCCTGCTAATCTAAAGGCTGGGAAGAAGGCGTTGGATGTTCTTCTACCCGAGGCGCTGCAGCTGGAGGAATATCTGATGGCGTAGGAGATTTATCCGGAACCTCGCCTGATGGATGATCATTTGACCCCCTAGCTTCCTCAACAGGGATCGCCTGATCAAAACTGCTCATATCGATTTGATTGAGGAGGGGATCGCTGTGCTCAATGACCTCCTCAAGCTGAAAAGTTCCCTTGGTGCAAATATGAAAGCCGGTCAGCATGGCGTCAATCACCTTGCCTTGGTACCAGGAAAACTTATCAGGGAGTTTCTTTAACTCTGCCACTGCTGTGGTAAGCTCTGGTTGCACAGCCGCAAGTTCCTGTTGCACCTCAGCAGTCTTTTTTGACTCAGCAACTAACAATGACTGGAGCCTCTGGTTATCTGCCGTTAGCCTCTAGACTTGGGCCCGGTCAGCTGTCGCCCTAGCATGAAGCTCATCGATGCTCTTCCTCTGGACCTCCCAGTCCTGTCGCAAAGAAGTCAAATTCTCTTTTAGCTTCTAGTTCTCCTCATTTAAGGCCCAACGCCACGCTCTGGGCGTGAATGGCACACTCTCTCCTTTCTAGAAGTTCTTCCCTTAACTCCCTAGCCTGTGTGGCACTACTATCCTGCAGATAACGAAGTTGGCAAAATAAGGCAAAGGCGGTGGCCTGCGCCTCAGAAAACTGCATCCCTAAAGGTCGCTGTTGAAATCCTTCTTTTTCAGCGGGAAAAGTGATCATTTCGCCTAATAAGGCGGACAGAGAATAATCAGCAGTCCCCAGATGAATTAAGCCTAGAGAAGGAGCGCCCAGACGAGCCAGATTCTCCAGATTTAGACGGTGAGTCACAGGACCGCCAGGACCAACAGAAGATAAACAAGCCGCCAAATTCAATCTAGGGCGCTGCAAAAATTCATCCAGAAGAGGCACCTCAACAGGAGAGCCAGAAACAAAATGAAGTACAGAAGCGGCACTAGACTCAGCATGAGCCGCCGTGGGTACAACATCGCCAATGGAAACCTCTGCAGGTGAGGGCAAAATTGGGGTAGAAGCAGGCTCAGAAGTAACTAATTCCTCTGCAATCATTGATGGAGGGGAAGGAAAAGTCACGGGCATACCCTGAGAAGTATCTCCCTCACCCGATCCTGGGAAGAGATCAGAGAATCGGAGATCACTGGATCCAATTAATATAGAAGGCAAGTCGATCCTAGATGAACTTCCTTCTCTGTCCACAGGAGCACTGCGCAGCGCCACAACTATTTCAGCCAGTCTAGAGCTTATTGTAGAAGGTGAGATTATGCCCGCATTAGCTCTGGGTGCAGGAGAAGTAAAGGCTGTTGGCGTTACGGCGGTAGATTCGGTATCCCTCACAGACGCAGTGGTGGCAGCCTCTCTAGCCTCTATATTCTCCACAGGCGCAGTGGTGATAACCTCTATTGCCATCACGTCAATATTTGTGGTCTCTTGCGCCCGAGTAGGCTCCGCTGGCACATAAGAGATAGGGATTGCCACCAGAATGTCCTCGGTTAGAAAGGGGCCAGTCACTTCTTCTACTACCACTCTCTCGCCAGAGAAACCATCTCCTTCTCCGGCTATCTTAGCAAAATCTGGGAGAGGTCTGCTTTGACGGGGCCTACTTGCCCTTTCCTTTAGCGCCTCAAACTCACGAGTCCCTTCCGATGAGTCTAATGCGGACTCAACAACTCGGGCTTTACTACGCCCAGCGCTTCTCTTTTGTCTCTTTGGTGGAGGAGGGGCGATAGGTTCCCTAATCCGCAGGACAGGATCCGTTAGAGTGGATCGCTTGCGCTGGGTTTTCTTCCTTCTTAAAGGAGTCTCCTCCTCAATCTCCTCCCTAGTTTCTTCTCATCCTGCGGGAGTTTTGGTGGCGATGCCCTCATCTGGCGCAGCCCCAACGCCTCTAAGAGGCGTAACTTCAACGCCCTCAGTCGGCACATTTTCCGCCACGTGCTCTACGGCTAATTCCTCGGCGTTACCTTCAACGCCGGCCAATGCAATGGCCATCACCTGAGCGGCGGCTGATTCTACAAAGGAAAGAAAGTAAATCAACAGGAGTATCCAATGATCAAAAGCCAGTGCCACAACGATTACCACAACATCAACATTAACATCAAAGACATTTACTAGGAATGCTGTGAACATAAGACAACCGATTGCCAAATGGATTCACTAAGAAAGGCTTCTTGACTGCCATCATGGTGTCCATCATCAGTCGGTCCTCTTGCGTCAGATTATCGGGGAAACCCTAAGGTGCAAGCTGACGAGCAAATCCGCTTGGCCATACCCAAACGCCACTAGGCGGCGTCACAAGGAAGAATCGATTCTTCTAGTCCTTGACATTAGACGTCCAACCCTGGAAATTCCTTTTGAACTCCTTATATCCAAGGCCTTTCTGGGGGTGGAAAGTTGCCAAACCCTTATGATAACTCATGTGGAAAAAATACTTGAAATGGATCAAGTGCACCCGCTCTGGAATCGTCTCCTCCCATAAATGAATGAAGGAGTAGATGCCTGACCAGGAGTTGGGCGAAACTTGCGCCGGATTAAGGCCATGCACTTGTAATAGTTGCTCAATCAGATGGTGCAATGGCAAGCAAAACCCATATTTGAACATGCGGGTATATAGCACTCGAGAATTATCATCCCTAACGGAATTCAGCCTAACATCTAGCCCAGGAACACTGATGGTGAAAACGGTTGGCCACTCTCCTGTGAAAGAAATGACTTCGCTCACCAGACAATCAAGGTTGGTGAAAACCGAAGGCATATTAGTAAGCTCCATCTCTAGACCGGTGGCTTCAGCATCATGTTGAACGGCCTCCATGGTAGAACAAAAAAGGGTGTGCAGAGCAAAGAGAAAATGATAAGAACGGAAAAAGAGTTGCTGATAAAATTTTGCAAGACGTGCAAAATGAAAGGGCAACAGGGTGTTTTTAAACCCTAGAAGCGACGTCAGTCAGATAAATGGTCATTAGTATCAATACCCAATAAGAAAATGACATGTGGATTCGTTAGTTCACTTGACACGCAAAAGGTTGCAAGACCTTTTTTTGAGTCCTATGAGGAACAGACGGTGCGACTACCCAAGACGGTATGTCTTCTCAAAGCAACTCTTCATGAATAACTGACACCCAATCAAAAGGTGCCATGTAAGCAGCCATGCGGCCCCAAAAGATGTCAGCATCCACTCCGCATTTATGAGGGGAATTAACCATAATTAACCAAGTCAGATGAAGCGACCCTAGCCGTTGTCAGCACCTGTTACGCATTTATGAGGGGAATTAATCATAATTACCCTAGGTGCTACATTCAAGGCAGATTCTTCGCCTAAGGCAGGCTTTAAGACAAGAAAAGCCATGAAAAAAGCTCATCACGTTTTCGGCGTTAGCAGAAATGTCCGAAGGCAAGAAATGTTACGGAATTTATCACAATTAAACCAGGTGCAGAGCATTTAAGGCAGATTCTTCGCCTCAGCCAGAACCCCAACGCCAGGAAATGGAATAAAGTATCAAAGCATATGGCGATGGAAGCCCTTGGTAAACACTCAGGCTTATTTTCGATTGGGCTTATGATAATCCATAAAGATACCTCAGGGGTATCTAGGGAAATTCCCAAGAGAGAGAAGGTGCCAAAAGCAACGCCAATAAAGGCAAGACTACAGTCAAGCGGCTTAGGACCGTCATCACATAGTCCATGCCCAAAGTAGCGTTGGCCACAAGAAGGTCCCAGCGCCATAGCGCCCTTAGGAGTTCAGGCGGTATCAGTAAGGGCCAATGGTATCAATGAGAATACCGCCCAAAAAGCTGACCATCGCCACGAAACTCTCAAGGAGTGTATGATAGTTGGCCAACGCCTAGATTCCTCCACCGCTAGCAGCCAAGGAGGAGGGTTGGCCTATAAATACCCCCTAAGCAGCCTCATTAGGGGGGATGGCCAAATTCATGCACAAATAGAGTACAACAGTCTCATTCTTTCTACTGTGCTCGCTCCCTCATTTTTGAATGAAGTACAAGTACTGACTTGATCGTCGAAGTGTTTGCGTCGGAGATATCCTCCGGCGCGCTGCAGGTACTTGGAGCATGGTGATTAAACCTAGGTCCAGCCACCCAAACTTCACAACAATCACATAATAACCCTCTACCCTTATCAAAGACTATTATGGTCATTTTCAAATTTTTATAATTTTATTTTATATACTATTATCCAAGTTAACTCAAATTATTTTGGGGATTTAAATTCAATTTTTGTTCGGTTATTGGAATATTTAAATTATCCAAATTTATTGTTTTTTTTCTTTTCAATACTCAAATGGAATGATCAAAGAAGTAAATAGATTTAGGCTAGGCCGCGAGATGGGCCTCCTAATGCTGCTGTTGGGCTGCTTCCTTTTCCTCCTAGTTTTGGGCCTTTGTCCCCCAACCCTTGTATCAAGTTGGTCCCTTATACTTCTTCGCTAACTATCCTGTCAGATGTGCAGACTAACCCTGAGCCCCTTCTACTTTTAGCTACTCATAGTCATCCTTCCTCCGGTACTGATCTTAGTCATAGTTCTAGTTTGGGTAGTCCAAGTGTGCAGTGACAAGATGAGAAGGGTATGACCAAAGGTCCGTATGAGACTACAGAATAGCTTGCAACTATAAAGAGAAGGTTGATAGGATTGCGGCAGTTCGCAAAGCACGAAATGTCAAAGAAAAGTTTGAGGTGCTAAAATTTTATGGGGTTTCGTATGGGGATATCTGATACGAGCACGAGTGCTTATCATGGACACTTCACTAGAAGCAAAGGGATGGAGGTTCTACTCTTGAAAGCTCTAAGGGATGAGGAGGGTGACTTGTTTACATGCCAACTCACTCACCATGGCACCCTTNAAGATCGCACCCCATTCAACTATCGAAGAAAGCTGAGAGAGAGAATTCATGGGTTGCCCGGGCAAAGCATGGAGAGCTCCGCCGGAAAACCCTTGCAAACCATGAAGAAGCAAGTTCAGCCTTCCCAGGCGGTATACCGCTTCCCCCCCTAACGGTGTACCGCTTGCCTTCACTTGGGGTCCTTGTCTACAAACAATTCCAGGTGGTATACCGCTACATCCAGGCGGTATACCGCTAGCTCCACTCAAGGACGTTTCCAAGTCATTT
>NBIL01029484.1:0-14611 GCA_002752925.1 Viola pubescens var. scabriuscula
AAAATGACTACTGATTTGATCGTCGGAGCATCTACGCCGGAGACCCCCTCCGACGCCTTACAGGTTGACTAGGAACGGTCCGGATGTTACTATCATCTCTGGTTACTTAGCCATGACCCAAATCCTTCCATCACAGAAGCAGATTACATAAAAGTCCCTACCCCCGGGTCAAGGACTATCACTATCACATATAATTGAGCTCTACGACTCCATTACTAGTGATAGATTCCACCATTTACGTGAGTGTATGTAAAATATAGGATGACATTCCAGAAACACAAATGAATTACTCCCTTTTATTACAAGAAAATTAGATCAGTAATTGCTATCTAGGACTAGAAGAAAACTGTTCTTATCAGCATCAGAACTGATAATGGCAAGCTGAGCTGATGATGTTTCAGAGAGTAAATAAAATGCCCTACCAAATTCCCTGCTTGGTTCTGTTTTCTATTTCTCCAGGGCAAAAAAACCGATAAAATAATGGCAATTGGAAGCAATTAATTCACTCCCCAAGTCCCAACCTCTAAAAACCCCAGTTGGCGCTTTTCATGTTACAGCTTACAAACTTTTGCTGCTAATTTGTGGGTATCATCACGAGAAAGATGGCGATCTGGCGTAGGAAGTTATCATAGTCTGCCCTAGCCTCCTCTTTCTTTTAGAGACTGAAAAGATGTGAACCACTGCTTCCAAGGTGCATCTTTTTGTTGTTCAACCCATGATAGAAAAGCACTGTCTAGCAAGCAGAAGATATTGACGTAGAGGAGTTGGTACCTCACAGGCACGTATCGGAAATTTGCAATCTGAACTATTGGCCATATGCCACCCTCCAAAACCAAGGCGGGGAGGAAGTCTCTCTTCAAATCTTCTTTCACTTGAGGAGCATTCTTCCCGGTGGCAAAACCCATATAAGAGAAAAAGATGAGTAAATCAAGTGGGCCGAAGATGAGGCCATCGGCTGCCACCTTAGATGCAACAAATCGCGCTGATTTTGGTTGTAGTTGAAGCCTCATCCTTATAAGCTTGTCCAAACCTTCGTACCTACATAAAAAAGAAGAAAAATGAGGTTTACATGCAAGAAACACAACTTAATCATTCTCTTGCTTAGGTAAACTTTTATGTCAATCCTAGATACAGTATTGCAGTTAGAATTACAAAATTCATTTCCAAACAACCAAATAATTGGTTAGATTGAAGTTTAGTGCAAATACTTTGAGCCTGGTTGTAATGCCAAAGGATGCATTGACCTATAAGACTTGTCCTTAGTAGAGAAAAAAAATGTACAGACACAAATGAATAACTTGTGATCGAAAGGAAAGTTATAGAATGAAAATGACAAACCAGAAGTGGCCAACTGGACCAACAAATGCAAACCCAAATGTACTTGTGATAGCTACGCGTTTCCAATTGATTTTGAATGCTGCATCTGCATCTGCATCTGCATCTGCATCCTCCTGCATGAAACATAGAATGTTCAGTTATTTAGGGCAAACCAAAACAGTAGATAAAAAGAAACTGACTGGCATCAGCATAAATGTGATTGACAGCAATACTTCTGTTTCAGAACTTGGTTTACAGAAGATGGCTTAAACATTTTTGCACTAAAGAAGACACTATATTGATAACAGCTCTCTTTGAGAAGTTTCAAGAATTAGATCTAAGCCTGCTCCAAGATCAGCCATCTTCAGTGATTCGTCCCAAACTCAGGCAGAAATTAAAATATAGAAAACTGGAAATTTATATTGCTGTTTTTTGGAGTAACATTGGAGGTGGTTGCCTACAGGCAACAGAGAGAACATATTCAGCTGGAGAGAAGGCTATACCAGCCTATCACACAGACAATTCTTAATGGACATTTTGGTTGACAAAGAGATATCCCTCAAATAATTAAAGGCATGGCGCACAGAAGACATAACCGAGTGCAGATTCTACCAGTTATTGCTCAATTTCTCTAGTCAAGCCTCATTTTGAGAATGATGCTGAAACATATATCTATTTCCTTAACAGATGCACATAAACATCTCTGTTTTTATAGGAACGAGACTCTATGAATGCCTAACAGTTATTAGCTATCCATTTTCTGCTGCTACAGCCCACAGGAAAAATAGAAACCATGGATACATTATATCAAGACCTGTACAGGGGGATGCTCCTTTTTCCTTTATAACTTTTCAGCAAAGTATTGGAGTGCATTGGGATGTCTAATGGAACTAACCTACCCTATCACATATGCAAAAACCTTCTCCAAGTTCCATTCTTGACAATGCTACCATTATCCAGGACACAGGAATCATCATCAACGCATCCGCTAAATTGATAAACATTATCATTCCTTCAAACATTACTTCCTTCATATTCAGAACCAGTTGGATGCGCCTTCTTTTTTAAATTGCTTTATCCTACTTAACAGATTCATGGGGTACAACCCATCCAGTAATAGGATGCAGAATCAGTGCAGGGGTAACCAATAAATACTAGATATCACTTCTAGCGTAGACTCTCACTTTCGATCACAACACTTTTCAAATCAATACAAAGCCTAAACACTTATAAGTTATAACAAGTCAACAGAATCTAAACAACAACGACATAATAGAAGATTCAAAGCGAAAGAGGAGGCTTTCAAGGTTATTTAATGACCAAAGAAGCTAAAAGGTCCTTAATAACAATCGAACAGCTGCCCTCGACAAAGAACTAATGTCTAAAGCAGCTACAAGTAAAGCAGCAAAGGATATAAGAATTAAAATGTAACCACTATAGTCCATTCTGTCGTGTCCCTCAAACAGCTCAGTCTCTCATAAAAGCTTAAGAACAAAACAAAACTTAAACATACCCAGCTCGCAATTCAAGTACGATTCAACTGAAAAGTTAAGAATAATTGATACTCAGTTCGTACAACAATTGAAAAATAAGTAATTTGCAAAGATGGATGAGAAAGGTTACATCTTTTTTAAAACGGCGGCTGAGCGCTGTTGAGTGAGTGATGTACTGAGCAGAAACATCACCAATGCCCCAAAGGATGCCAGAGCTGATGACTTGGGTCTTCAATGGATGAGAAGATAAGCAGTGCTGGTACCAATTCCATAGCTTCATCATCCTATTTGACTACACGGATGGAAGGAGGCAAGAACAGGGAAGAACAGAAGAAGACGGAGTGGAGTGACTTCTCCTTAAGAACCCATTTACCGCTTCGTCAGATGGGCCGAGTCGGCTGACCTTGGATAGCTCATCTATTTTTGGGATATATATATTTTCCTATAATTTGATAAATAAAAATATAGGTGGTAGGTACTAGGTAGGATGGAGATATAATAAACGTGATGGATTTAGATTCTTGTATACTAGAAAAATAAAATTGAGATTGAGAAAAGATATATTATAGCTTAATTAGGATTAAATGCGTATACGTCTATTTTATTTTTATGCTAGCGACATCTTATATATTGAATTTTTATTTATTAAATTAGCTCGATAAGAATATATTTTCTGTGTTAAAAATTAAAATAATGATTAATTCTGTAATTAATTTACATTTTCATCATTTGTGTAGTATATTTTAATGTAATTGTACATTACAAATTATAAATCGACAACTAAAAAAAAGAATTTTTTTACGATAATTATATTAGAAATAATGAATAACGGAATTACCAAAAAAAAAACTTTCTATAAACGGCACCGTTTTTCTTACTCTGTTAATCCTTTGCTCATCTTCCTCTCATGATTCTGTCATCAGTTTTTTCATGATGATGAGTGTTTTTGGAACCGGACCTGACCGGCCGGTTCAACCGGATTTTTTGACTTTCCAATCCGATTCGGCCTATCGGACCGGAAATGCATATAAATCGGGTTGGACCGTCCGAACTAACCAGTTTTTTGACAACCATCGTTTTGGTGTTTTTTTTTGGAATTTTTGATGGTCCGGCCCATTACAGGGATGAGCCAGCCCATCAGAATTTAAAAACCAGCCGGTTCAATGCGGTTCAATTATATAAATTTGAATGGTTCGATGTGTGTCCGGTTCAAAATGGTCCGATGGTTCAATCCGATTTAACCCGGTCGAACCCGATCGAACTATGAAATTTTCGTTTCCGGTTCGCTGTCCGGTCCGGTTTCGAAAACTATTTCTATCTTCCCGTTTCAATTCGTCTCTGTTAATTGACGCCCTAACCCACCTCCCTCTCGGTGATCGTATTCCCGTCCTAAATCTCCCGCGGCAACTGTTTCTGTTTGGTGCTTTTTCAGTTCTCTTTCGATTTCCAGCTCTAGGTGATCAGTCAGAGTGAGAAGGAGAGTTCCTCTGCTCGGGGAAACAATGAAAATGTACGTACTTTTGATTTCGATTTCGATTTTGATTTTTCATATTTTTGCTAATTATTCGAGTTTTGTTTTTCTTTGCTTCGCAGAAAGAACCCTAATGCCGGTCCCCTCACCAGTTTTGAAGTCGTCGACTTTCTAAAGTCAAGAGGAGCTTCAAAGGATGCTTCACGAGCTCTTGCCCCCATTGCCCCATCAGAGTACAAGGTTTTTCTTTTTTTCGTTTTCTTTTGTTTGCTTAGTGAATATTTTCTTTCAGTCATGGGACATCGAACCGCTTGAGCTCTTGGGTGGTATGTAGATGAAGCTTACTAACTCTTTTATTGGTCATTTTTTGTTTTAGGTTTATGATTATTTAGTTGCTACACCTGCTTGCAATCAAACAAGAGAGCAAATTAAAGAATTTACGGAGAAATGCAAGAGATGCAACCTTGCAAAAGCTGAGATACTCAATATCATCAATCTTAGGCCTTCCCAACTGGTCGGAATTTACTCGGTAAATCTACTTGACTTTCATCTTTCTTTCCTTTTCTCACACACTTGTTGATGTGGTGCAATTGCTTTAGATATCATGCCTTTTATTTGTTGCATTATTGTACTATCTGTATCTATGTGATTTAGTAATCTTCCTGTATCGATATTCTTAAGTGCTACTCAAATTCTGGTTTTCGATTCATGTTGTAATGACATGGATATGCATTTGAAGTTGGTGCTTGGGAAACGTTAGTTCAAAATTTGAGTGGAGCTAATACTATAGGTCCTGTTATAGGTCTTACAGATGTTGGTGAGAATCATCTTGTTCTGGGAAATAGTAATCCACCTACTGTAATCATCTTGTTTCACTTAGGCAGCCAATTTTGTTTGCTTTCTCCATCTTCTTGTAGATACAGCTGTTTACTGCCATTGTGCATTGTGTATTGACCAAAAATCCTAATCTGGGAAACCATCATTCTCTTGGTGCTAAACACGTCCTATATTTTTCTTATTGCTCCTTCTCTCTTTTTTCTAGCTAGGAATTGAGTTCCTTTGCTTATAGATAGATGTATGAGTTTGTTTCCTTCCTCTTTGGTTTGACAGCATTTAGAGCAAGCTGAAATGCGCTTTGATGAATCGCAACAGGAGGAAATACTAGCGCTAGTTGATCAGGTGTTGCCACCACCTCCTGCTAAACCTGAGCCTGAATCAGGAGTTTAGAGCAGCGAGAAATCAGTAAATGTGAAGCAGATGGTGGTGGTGATGAGAAAAAAGCTGCAGAAATGGATAGTTAGGTAAGAGTCTAGACTGTAGAATTGCTCATAGTTTTGTGGAAAATATAAACGACGGAGGATGCGATAGGCATTGACTTGTAATTTCATGTTTTTTCCCCGATAAACTTGTGATTTCATGTTACTAATATGAATTATGAGTAGAGTGGCTGTTGAAACCCAATCACTTGCTTGCTGGTTGAAAAAAAAAAATCTTTTTAATAAGTGATTTTTCTGAATTTAAACATCGAGCGAACGACCTCTTATTATGATGGTGAGAGTGCTAAATCATGCAAACCAATCTGTTTGCTGGTAGGGAAAAAAAAAATTCAAAGTTAAAAATTATGGTTCTCGACTTCTGGTAGCCTGCTAGAAAGTCAGGAAAAATTATCAATCTCTTGCTTGATAGGGAGGAAAATAAGATTAAAAAGAAGAAAGAAAGAAAGTTGTAGCGTTAATGGGCCGGGCTCTATTGGAAGATCTTCACAATTCCAAAACTGCGGTAGGCCCAAGCGAGTGGAGGAGAAGATTCATGTATAACATAATTTTTCTTTTCCTTTCACAAAAAATGTTGACAAAGCAGAAAATGTTGTGGTCTACTTTCCTCCACAAAACATTCATATTTTTGGCATTAAATGTTTTTTTTTACAACCTCAAAAAACTATCCAAAAATCTAACTCTGATAAAAGATTGTGGATAAGAATCTCTGATGAATGCCACAACACAAACCACATCACCACTACACAACAAAGTCTTTAGTTCTGCTACTTCATGTCTTTGGCTCAATTGCTTGCATGTCCAAAAAGAATTGTGCTGCCCACCCATGCAAATGCAGCTCCCTCTCTCTTCCCTCCACATTTTGCAACTGCCCAACTGAATAGAACAGGTATTCTCCATTAAAGAACTTCTTCATGTCTTTAGATTACTAGTATTTTCTTTTACTTTTCTTTTCTGAAAATAGAAACTATAAGAAACTTCCTAAAGTTGAAGCTTCATTTTTTTGTATTTTTCTTAAAATGTGCTTGATTTTACCATGTGGTGATCTTTTGTTTTTGGGTTAGCACTTTCTGGGAATTGTACAGTCTGGTTTAATTTGTACCCTTACTTTGTCCCTAAAACATGATGTAGTTTCTTAATTTCCCTGTTTTATAAACGATGAATTGCTGTAGAGTTCCAACATGTCTGTAGCTATTTTGACATATCTTGCTTTCCTGATTTTCTTGAAAATTGGGTGTAGCACCAATATGTATGCCTGTGCATTTTGTGTGTACATTAGATGAGAAGCTTCTTAAAGCAATTAATGAAAGTAATTAGCTTCTCAAGATGCTTGTATGTTTTAGGCTTTCTTAGGTCATGGGTGAACTGAACTTTCTAAGACAAACTTTATTGCAGTTAGCTGCGATTTTCTTTCGTAATTCGACATCTTCTTGCTGTTTATGAGTGTCTCCTGTAGTGTGTTCACATTCAAGTCACTATAGCTCATATCATTATCAGCCTTTATACAGGAGTGGATGGGATTTTTAGCATTTGTATATCATGTGGTAGCTTGAATTTGAGTTTAACCGAGCAGGTGGGTTTGCTAAGAGATACGGGAGCAAAGGCGAGTGATTAAGAAGGTTGGCTGAGAAAGCATCCTGAGTGCATTCATGGGTAAGCAGCAAGATGGAATGATGACAAGAAGAAAGCAGCTGGTTGAAGCATCAGCGGTCATGGTATAATCTCGACTTCTTGTTTAACTTCCATAACTTTATTGATTTAGATGCACTAGTTAGTTTCTCATGGTAGAACCTGTAGCAAGTTTGACTTTTGAATTCCCATCAAATAGTCCTTTGCTGAATAATTTAGAAATGGTTCTACTTTATCTACTTCATGTTTCATTGGGATGCCTATATCATGTTGCTGCGATACTTAAAATGTTTGCTCAAATATACCTTGTTGCTTTTCAGATGTAGCAAATTTGACATCTTCGGCAGCTTTAGAATCTAGATCAGTTTGGGTGTTGTGTGTTCATGCTCTTTTGTTTACATCGTGACGCCAACTTCTGACAGATTTGAACTTCACAGGAATCACGGCTTCTGGAGACGAACCAATTTGAATCAATTTCTGCATTTATGGAGTCAACAGTTCAATCCCGCTGCCCTATCTGTTTGGGCAACAACAGCTGCCGGACAGTTCGTTCTAGGACAAAGCTGATGAATATTTTGATTGAAAAAGGGAAGCCACAAGAAGCACATTCTATTTTCAACAATTTAATGGAAGATGGACACAGGCCAACTCTTATAACCTACACTGCTCTTGTAGCCGCTTTAACACAGCAGAAACGTTTTAAGTCCATTCTTTTACTCATCTCAAAAGTGGAGGAAGAAGGGATGAAGCCTGATTCTATACTCTTTAATGCCATGATAAATGCATTTTCTGAGTCTGGAAAAGTAAAAGATGCCATGAAAATCTTTCGAAAGATGAAGGCGAATGGATGCAAGCCCACGACCAGCACATTTAATACCCTTATTAAAGCATATGGTAATTCAGGCAAGCCTGAAGAAGCTATGAAATTATTGGACTCAATGTTGCATGATGACAGTGCAGAACCTAACCACCGGACATACAATATTCTGGTCCGAGCCTGGTGTAATGAGGGTAATATTAAGGAGGCATGGAATATGGTGGACAAGATGGTGGCATCCGGCATACAACCTGATGTTGTCACCTATAATGTACTCGCAAGGGCTTATGCAGAAAAAGGTGAGACGGATATCGCTGAAGAACTGATATCAGAAATGCAGAAGTATAGAGTGGCACCCAATGAGCGTACCTGTGGTATCATTGTGAATGGATATTGCAAAGAAGGTAACATGTATGAAGCTAAAATGTTCTTGTACAGGATGAAGCAGCTTGGAGTGCATCCTAATCTCTTTGTTTTCAATTCTCTTGTCAAGGGATTCCTAGATGCCAAAGATACAGATGGAGTTGATCAGGTGAGTTCCTATGTCTTGCACCATAAATGAGTTTTATGATTGCCAATGCCAAAAACCAGAAAATTCAACCAGCTCATTACACACACTTAATGACAATGGAACTATCGTATATTTCAACAGGTACTGACATTGATGGAAGAACACGGGGTCAAGCCAGATGTTGTTACATTTAGCACAATAATGAATGCATGGAGTTCAGCTGGGCTCATGGAAAAATGCCAAGAGATCTTTGATGATATGTTGAGATCTGGAATAGAACCTGACATTCATGTTTTCAGCATTCTTGCGAAAGGTTATGTGCGCTCTGGCGAACCTGAGAAGGCAGAGTCAGTCCTGAGTTCCATGGGAAAATCTGGTGTGCACCCAAATGTTGTGATCTGTACCACTATCATCAGTGGATGGTGCAGCGCAGGTAAAATGGTACGGGCAATGAAGGTTTATGAGAAAATGTGTGAAATTGGTATTTCCCCCAATACGAAGACCTTCGAGACATTGATATGGGGATACGGAGAAGCAAGACAGCCATGGAAAGCAGAAGAAATGCTGCAGCTTATGGAAGAGTATGATCTCTCTCCTCGGAAGAGCACAATCCAACTTGTTGCAGATGCATGGCTTGCTGTTGGTTTGGTGAGCGAAGCCAAGAGAATCTTCAATGAGGAAGAAGTACTTATTGCAGATGGAAAGAAAGACGATATACCAGTTGAGAGCATGGAGAGGGGTTACAAAGAGCATAATCCTAGTACTTCTTATTCTAAGGTATGGCAGATACCTAAGGAAGTTGCAACAAAGAAAAATGGATCAACTACTCCAAAAATAGGAACCCAAATGACTCTCAAGAACACTAAGCCTTCATCCTTGTTTCACAAGGAAATGCATGTGTCTAGGATGAAACCGCTAATAATATGTCGATGGCAGCATCGAGATTTGATCGGCATTTGCGGGAAGGTTGTGAATTCATGTAGATTCGTTAGCATACATTGATGGAAAGATGTTGGTTGCTTCTGCTATAATCATGTATAGGCTAATACAGATGAGGGTGGAAATTTGTGAATCCCCTTATCATTGATGATGTATTTCCTAAGGTGCTGACTATTTACTCATCTTAAAGTTGTAGATACAAATTGAAATGTTACACAAGATATTCTCCATGTCTATGGACATCATTTCTTACAAACTAATTTGCTACAGTTTTTGATATCATTACAAATTTGTGGTTTGTCTTGATAATTTGGAATTGGAACTAGGCCTTTTTACTGCCAATCCTTTTCCATTAAAGTTGTGAAAACTTTGTAACAGTGAGAAAATCTCCTAATCCATCAAATGTAGCTCAACTTGTTGAAAAAGAACACCTTAGATATTAAGTTCGCCTATGAAAAATAAAGAAAGTTACGCCGGAAAGTTCTTTTTAGGATCGTATGCTCCAACTTGATTAGTTTTCTGCCCATGTGAGACAAAGTCGACATTAAATCCGGAAAAAAAAATTACTGAAAGAAAAACAGTTATATGAAAAAATTTAGACATTGACACTTGTAAAATTATGCTAGGGTATCTTAATAGGTGGGCCCCGCTGGCATAACTTGCAATATAAAAACTCTTGACTTCAACATCTTAAAACTGGGAAATCTTTTAACTTGGGTAGAGATGATGATATCTCTGCAACTCTCCCCTCCTTTACCTCCCTCACCGGCACAGCTGCGTGACTTCCATTCTAAACCCTCCTCAAACCCTACCCTCCTCTTTCCCTCCTTTAAAATCCCTAACTTAAGCTCCTCGTCCAAATCCCATAGAATCCGTTGTCTCCCAGTCGTTAGTTTCCTCTCAAACTCAAATTCATCTCATTCCACATCGACCCAGTTAACCTTTGTGACTAAAGAATCAATCTTTAACCTCAAAAAGTCTGAAGAAGTGATCTTTGGAGCTCAATTTCAAAGTCTAAGTTGCTATGGGGTTAAGGGTTCTAGTGAAGAAACCACCAATGCGGTGGTGGATGCTGGTGGCGGAGACGGTGGTGGCGACGGTGGTGATGGTGGTGGGGATGATGGCGATGAGGAGGTGGAAAAGAGTGGAATTTTTCCCGATTGGATCAACTTTGACTCTGATGATGCTAAAACTGTTCTTGCTGCTGTAGCAGTTTCACTAGCGTTTAGGACTTTTATTGCTGAGCCTAGGTTCATCCCTTCGTTGTCAATGTATCCAACGTTTGATGTCGGTGACCGAGTAGTTGCGGAGAAGGTACGTTTTGCTTTGATTTTATCAACTTCTGTTGTCAATAACGTTTTTTCTTGTGTCTTACTTTGTGAATTATGTTTTTGAACAAATGCACATTCCAGTAAATGAGCTTCTAGATGTACCTAAAAAAGAGTTTTTGAGCTTCTAGTAGAAAATAATGTAAATCTTACTGTTGTGTCTCTGTATATTGACAAAAAGAATTAGTGAAGGACTTTTATTGATTTGTGAATGCAAAAACCCTTTTGGGTGGCCATAAAATGGCTAGCAAAATGATGAGTAGAGGATAAAATGTGCTAAAGGTCGGCTGGGAAGTGAGAAGGATGCTGGACGGTTGGTGTCTGAGTTTTGCCTTCTAATGGTTTTGGGTTAAGTCGAACATAGATATTTATCATTCACGACATTAGTCTAGGTAGTATCACTTTGAGAATAGTTTCATAACTCTAGTCTGTAAACCTAAGATTCAGAGAGTGGAGCTGACTTTTATAATCAGTCTCTTATTTGTCTCCCAGCATACCAACTTTCAACATTTTTGGAGATAGATTTGCTTTTAATGTGGTAGGTTTTCCTATTGCCACTGATTTACTTCATTGTGAAAGGATATGTTAAGTTATCCTATTATTTTTTTCAAAGAATTGAAATGAATTGGTGTCTTCATTTTCTTCAAATGCAGGTGTTGCATTTGAAATATTGTAGTTTGTGAGTGCCTAACTTATGCATGGCTTGTGATTCTCAGGTTTCATACTATTTCAGGAAGCCTTGTGCAAATGATATAGTGATTTTCAAAAGTCCACCAGTCCTCCAGGAAGTTGGTTACACTGATGATGATGTCTTTATTAAACGGATTGTCGCCAAGGAAGGTGATACTGTGGAGGTGAAATACTAAATCTTCATATTTTTCAATGCTAGATGCTTCACCTTGCCTTTCAGAAGGTACTTTTGAAAATCTGAGAGTGAAAAGTTCTTGGGTTGATTTTACTATGATGTATGTGTCATCTGGAATGTTAGACGCAGATGTTTTACGTTGTTAAACATGAATTGCACTTACAATAACACTTGTAAAGGATATGGAAAGGAGTCCTTATCTTACAAAATTTCTGTTGTTTATAAGTTTCTCTTGCAATTTTTTGATGGTTTGAATTCAAACACTGCCAATTCATAGCAGGTTCGTGATGGGAAGCTCATAGTTAATGGGGTTGTAAGAAATGAGGATTATATTCAGGAGCCACCCTCTTATAACATGACACCAATTGTAAGTGTCCACCTAAATCTTTCTGGCATCTCATGTTTTTAGTTCCCAATTGTTTTTCTCCAGCCGATACATTTGAGGAGGGTTTCAGATAACTGGCCGACCTACTTAGGTTTTTGCCGTAGTGGAATAATGAATAGAGAGTTTTTTTCTGCATTGAACTCTACAGTGCTTTTCCATGCGTATTAATTTTGTGTTATTGCTTCTGCGTGATGCAGCGTGTACCAGAGAAGTCAGTTTTTGTGATGGGTGACAATCGTAATAATAGTTACGATTCACACATATGGTAATGACTCTTGATAAGGACTGCTACATTATGCCCAATTTTTCTCTCTTTTCGTTTGCAAGTGTTAATACCTGGAACTATATTTTTTAGGGGTCCCCTTCCGGCTAAGAATGTAATTGGAAGGTCAATTTTTCGCTATTGGCCGCCTAATCGAATCGGTTCCACAGTTCTTGAGAACGGCTGTGCTGTGGACAAGCAGGAGAGCAATGCACCAGCAGAATAGTACAAGCGCCCATCAACAACTGTGACTGTAGCCATTTAGCCTTTTAGTTCTCTTTTCAAAATTCTATAGTAGCATTCTTGACTTAGGGAGAGGCAGTGTATGGGGTGAAGTTTACAGGCCCCTTTTCAATGAGTGTAATCTATGTAAATGCCACATTGTATCGGTTTACACAATTGAATCAGTCTTCTAATGAAAGAATTCCCTTTCCAAAAATCACCTGCTCTATACAATAAATTTATTTCTAACATCCCTAGTCGAGAGAAAGGCAACCAGTTCAAAAAATTGATCACTACATCAGGTATTCGTCTTCAAAACACAAAATGAATGCAACTGACTACAACTCAATTAGTTGTGCATGAATCCTTCTTGAATGTGACGGGTTTGTTGTTGTGAGAGTCGAGAACCAAACACAAAATGAATGCAACTGACTACAACTCAATTAGTTGTGCATGAATCCTTCTTGAATGTGTGTTGCTGTGAGAGTCGAGAACCAAAGAACAAGAAACATGTATCCGATGCCTTGACGTCACCAGTTTCCCGACGACATTCCCTCTTGACCTAACTTCAAAAACTAGCCTCACTGGAACCCCTCCTGTATCATTCGACATTGCCAAGCTTGCTCCTGCACCGTACAGAGGAACCTTCACTCCTTACAGATTCACAGCCAGAAAGTGGTGGCTTCTTCTTCTTTGATAATATTTCAACTACAAAACATGCAAACAAGCACGATAAAAAATTCTGCAGAAATCATAATTTTCACGAGTTTTCAACACGAAAAGCAAATGCTGATGATGTTCACAGTTAAAAACCATTATTACCTCACCAGTAGCCACTGCGAGTTCGGAATACATAAGATTAACAGGCATGGAACTGACATGGATACCGAAAAATGTCGCTGGGTTGTACACATTCATCTTCACTGAACAATTTAGATTGAACAGCTTTGTTGGTATCCCTGTCAAATCCGTCCCTTGACCAATGTAGAAATTGTGTACAATCATTTTCTGCAAGATCATCAAGAACAACAAAAAAGTTTACAACTTTCACAAAAAAATCAGAACTTCCACAACACAGAATTAAGAAATCACCCAAAATTGAAACATTACAATTGTTAAATAACCAAAAGTTTACAACTTTCACAAAATTTCGAAACTCAAGACTATACATCATACAGAGCACTTACCTTGACATTGATTTCGGGCTTGAAACGCCTACTAGCACCCCAAAGGATGAGACAGAAAACAGAGAAAACCAGAACAGAGCCAGTCACAGCAATCAAAATCTGACCTCCTCGTCTTCTTCCTCTCTTCATAATGATAAAAATCGTCTTCCTCTTCGATCACATCAGCCCACCTTTTGTCAGTGCTCTTCCTCTCCGGCCTCCCTTTCTGCCGGAGGCAGAGGACGATCTGTACGTGCCGGAGACCCTGCTGGAGGAGGAAGCCCGGGATGGCGGGCGTAGGAAGGGTGGGAATGGGAATCCGCAGGGGTGGGTTGCGCCGTAGACGACCTGTCGCCGTCGTGAGAGTCGCGTGAGGGGAATTGTAGCTATTTTTATTAAGTTGTCCGGAGCAACGAGAGCACGAGTGCTGCGAATTACCACAGTACTGTAGTGATCCAATAAAAAAATGGGGAGCACCTTATTCTAGGGGTAAGATTAGCACAGGTGTCTGGCTCGCAGGAATGGAAGTTTCCTTTAAAGCTTTGCGGCTTTACAATAAGTATAAAAGCAAATTGTAACGCTTTAACGAGGCAATAAGGGTTAAGTGAAGTTACAGTTACGTCGTCGCCTGAATTCTGATTGAAAAAACGAGATTTACCACTACCGTTTTCAGTAGGTACTGGTAGGAACGAAACGGATTGTTCCTGATATAATGGCAATTGCTCATCAGCAAAACGTGAGAAAAACTACAAGCTTGAACACGAAAGAACCAATTTTTAGCCATTATGTAATATTATAATCCATTGGTGTGCAAATTGAATCCTGCTCGACATGATAAAATCTGCAGAGTTCATCGTTTTGAGACAATTTTGGCGATAAAACCATCTATCAAAGATTCAAAATCAACATCCAAATATTATTCATTGACAGGG
>NBIL01029489.1:0-14003 GCA_002752925.1 Viola pubescens var. scabriuscula
TTTTTTTTTGTGATCTGTTAATGCATGTGCAGAATTTCTCTCGGACTATTGGCTATGATATCCAGCTACCTGATGTGCTCATTCAGCCCCTGGGAACATCATCTGTTTTCCAGATCCTGTATGATTGATTTTTGCCATCTTTGTGATGTTAAGATGTCCTTTGTTTCTAACCTCGTGTACTGGTCATGTCTGTTGATGGTCATTGCTGGGAGAACTACTTGTTGCTTATTGCGCTATCTTCATTTTCAATTTCAGAAACAATACCTTGCCTATCAAGGACTATCTTGCGAAGCTTGTGAAGCTAAAAGTTGCCTCATCAAATTTCTGGGGAAGTTCACCGGCTGGGAAAGATTTATCTAGTTTTCTCCTCCCTGTAGCTCGCTCTCTTTTCCAGCAGGTATTTTTTTTTTGTGAATTAAGAATATTTGTGTTTTAATTGTGAAGCTGAACTTTTTATTTTCTTGTTTCCAGATTATATATGCACACCAAAAGTTGTATGATGCTGATAAGTTTATTGTGATCAAGTCCATCTTCTGCTCCTTCCAGAAGGATAAGATAACAGTATGTTTTTTCTAGATACACTTTTATTCTGTTGTTTTTAGATAATGTTCAATTCTTGTTTCTTGTTTCCATGTCCATAAATATTGTACTTAAACACTAGCCTCAAACTTGTGCACTGCGCAGATTTTACACCTCGCAAAACTTTTTGACACCAATTACATATAAAAAATAAAATATCAATATTAAATTTTTTAATTAAACCATTAAGTAACCTTAGTTCATGTCATGATCCAAATTTTGGAGAATTGTCACTGCATTTATTTATTTTGCATTTAGTGCTTAATGAAAGTGCTTGCAATCCTTTCACATGAAGAGATTGAAAGAAGCACCTGAAAAGCTTGAAGGAAGCTCACAAATGGTTTGGTATTGATAAACACCTTCAAAATGTATTAGCTTTTTATTGTGGTATATAAGTGGGTTCATTGTCCAACTATTATTAGAAAGGCTCAACAACAAACTAAGGAAGTTTTATGTACTTCAGCATCGTAGCATGAAATGGGTACTTGAAAACCTCAAAATCATAGGTTTGTATTGTATCTATGAATATTTTAAGTAATTAACCATGTGGCTTTATCTATGCTATATATTATCTCCATATTCTAAGGGTTAGAAAACATAAGTTTCCATCAAAAGGATATTGATTAAAGTTACGTTAATTATATTAATGGAGATAAAATCTCATCAAATTTCTTGAATTCCAAAACATTTTCTTTTTAATATTTCACATGCCACATGTCAATGTGCGAGAACTCAGAGGATAACATATGGTAGCGCAAGAGAGTTTCAAGGATCCATATGGCTTTCAATCTTGCCGCTACATAAGCCTCCCAGCACGCTTTGTATATTTTATATAGATATAGGTATAGGTATGCACGTTGAGCATCTTCATAGTCAGTTTAGGAAGGTTAATTGAAATTGGTAGACTGGCTCTGAAATACCGTACCTTAAGGTAGCCTCTTGTTGTTTAATCTTTTTTTGTCATGACAGAAAGACGACATACAACAATTATGCTCACTTGTTGCATCATCGTACCATAAAGAGTTGAACTCCTTGTTGCATATGTTCATAGAGCCAATGCTTGGAAAGCTATATCATCACTGCTCATCTACTGGTAATTGTCAGTTGATCATATATTTATCGTAAACATAGAATTTGATGCATGAGATCCTTTATGCTATACTTTAATTTTAAACATTTTCAAATTTATGTGTCCTTTTTCATTTGTAGATCTATACTTGAATGCTGGTTATGCATGGCTGTGGGTTGGGAGATTACGTTTCAGTCTCTTGCTTAGTGGAGGTGATGTGGATCCAGCCATGAAGTACTCTTGCAAGTATTCTCAACTAGAGGAAAAGAAACGTTTGCTTGAGCTTGAGACCAAGGTGATCTTAATGAGTTGCCTAGCACTCTTTTAACATTTTGATGTATGTATTACACACAAGTTGCATACTGGATGTCTTGCAACATGTGTCGTTAATCTTCCAGTTGGTTGGAGGAGTTGTTTGGTTGAATGTAATAATCTCATGCCATAATAGAACCATAATCAATTGTTTTTGGTTATTGTAGGTGCGGCAAGAGTGTAACTATTTAGCTGGACTCTTTTGTTCAAGAGAGGCTGATAAAAAAAGAGAAGAAGCCTTAGAAAGGATTAACATTGAGTGTAAACGGATCCGACGAAAGGTCTGCAAAATCTCATCTGATTCAATCTATTGGGATTCCATTTGCTTATGGTTGTTGGTCAACTATTTGAATTTATTGCCCATTTTATTATACATTGCAACATATATTTATTTTATTGGATGATTTCGGTTCTAGAACAATTGCAATTTTCTTAATCTAGTTCATTTTCTGCTTTTTGATGCATTTATACAATACCATCTTTACCCTTTGTGATACAGAAAGCATCTCCCATTCTGATTGTTAACTTTTCTCCATTTTAATATCGTTAATTTGGTTATCGCCAGATGGTTTTTCGTTGCAATTCTGTAAAATTTAAAGCCCTAAGGAAAGAATGTGAGGATTTCCTCAAACATATTAAGATAGTAGTGGATTTGGTGAGTAAGATTGAAGCTGTGAAGCAAGAACAGGTTCTTGATGAAGTTCTCAATTGGCAGGTATCTTTTTGTTAGATATGTTAGTAATGATTTTAAGTGTGCAGTGTTGATCATTTCTTGGATGACTTTCTAATCTTTATTCTCTGGGTATATCAGACAACAGCAACATGCTTCATTGATCGGCTGTCTGATGAATACAAAGAATACATTGATTTAGCTCAGCCAGTTCAAGTTGCAGTGTATGAAATGAAATTGGGCCTGAGTCTGCTCATATCTGTTACTCTGCTTCGAAGATTTCTGGATAGAATTGAGGAGGATGATGTGGATAAAGTCATGGTATTTTACGTATTACCTCTCTTATTATTCCATATAGTAAGTAAGGACATATTTCGTAGACTTTATTCACTAGCAGTTCGCCGGCCTAACTTGGAGAATTTGCAGGAATCAATTTATTCATTTATGAGGTTCCCTAGACCAAATGCTGTTGAATTGGTTTCCTCCAACGATGTCGATATCCCTACAAACTTTTGGGAACCAGATCTAGGTTGTCTGGAAAAGCTGGTTTCTATATCACAGGATGTCACTGGAAAAGAGGTCTGGTGTATATAATTTGTTCTTGTATTTTTGTCTTTTGGTTACGCTGCCTTCATTCTTGTTCTCATTGGTGAATCATGCTAGCTGTTTTCTTCTGTGCTTTTGTTTATGTTCTATTTTTCATATACCAAGTACTAACTTATTCCTCCAATGCTGTTCAAATGGTAATAGGTATCTGTCTTGCAGCACAGAAGTGCTTTGCATCAAAATATTCTGTTCCGCATTGCTTGTTTTGTTTCTGATGCCAGAAGGATTGATAATGCTTCTCTCAAGGTGAGATTTGTTTTAATGATTGTGGTGAGTAATCTTCAGCTTACTTGTATGAGATATGGCTGTTATACTGCAATTTTTGACAAATCAGATACTGGACAAGATGTTCCATGAATTTGCTGGCATGTGGATGAATATGAAAGTTGAAGTGAAAAACAAAGAAGGGTTTGATGCCCAACAATACAAGTTCAGACCACGTGCTTTGAGTATCAACAGTGTTGTTGATGTAGATATATCTGCTCTTGGTAAACTTTTTGCAAATGACAGCTTCTTAGAGTGGCAGGAGTTGATCTCTGAAGAGGAAAATGTGCAAAAGGTGATTATTTCTTTCAGTTATTTCTTTCTTCCCCTTATATTCTGTTGTTTGCTTGCTTAAAACTTTAATGAAATCTTTTCACCTGTTCAGACAGAAGAGAGCGAGGGAAAAGGAAGTTTGGAAGATGAGTGGAACCTTATGAAGGATACCGTACTTATCAATGTCATCCACATACATAGTCAATTATTTGGCTCCACAAATCTTGTCGTATCCGTAAGTTGTTATACAACCTTGCAGATGTTTCCAACTATAACAATGGCATGAATAATGGTCTCTGTATAAATGTTTTGGGCGTGTTGATCTTTTTTTCCTGAGTTGTTTCCCTTATTAATGAGAGCCATGATACTGCAGAAGCTCTTGTTTTACTGCCCCAACATTGGCTCTGTTGTTTATTCATTCAGCATAAATTTTTCCTTGTGTCTTTGCTGATGTTTTGTGTATTTCCAGCCTGGAATTTTCCACATTTCTGAGGCTGATAGGTTGCATTTTTTTGCCAACTCATACACAATGGGAGCCGAAATGATCAAAGGTGAGTAGTTGGTTCTTCATTACATGGTGCATGTAACTCATCTTGCTCATTGGAGACACTAGACATGTAACCATCACTTGGACACTTTTTTACTTTCAGGCTTAGGTGGTTTATTTTCTTCCAGTTTGGATTCTAAACTTGTGCCTGAGCACTTACTACGCCTTTCATTGGAGCATGACTGGAAGTTTGTTAAACCTCATAAATCATCTGCAAAGTACAATTTTTACAAGGTCTGCTGGCGCCTTCTGTCATAATAGTTTTATCTTTCATGATCACTTTTTTCATGGTTGCTTATTGTGTCTTTCTATTCTTGTTAGGATCCAAATGCTCCTGTGATGGCTAAAATGGTGAAACTTCTTATGAGTGTGCGGAAGCAAATTCTTGGCCGTTTGAGTGAGTGGGAGGATAACCTTGATCTCCAAAAACTCATTGATGCAATTGACATGCTCTTGGATATTCCTATGGACACACCCTTAGCCAAGGTAAATGTGGTTATTTGATGTGGGCATGCAGAGTCACCTCAGAGTCTAAATTTATGGTTGCCACAAGTCCTGTACGTGCTTCAACACTACTCTTTTTGGAACCAGAACGGCAATAACCATCAAGAATTGAATTTGCTTTGGTTTTATTTTTGCCTTGTCTATATTGCTGTAGAAGGTTGTGCAGGAGCTGTTGTCCTACCCTACACATGTTTGTTTTTAGAAGTGGAGGGTGGTTATAGAATGAATTCACTTGCCTGAATTCCTACATGTATTTCATAAACTTCTCAAGTTTAACTATGGAGCTCCATTAACTTGCTGTAACAATTGCACTTCTTGAGCCATTTTGAATTTTTTTGATGTCTAGTAAATGTCTCTAAACGCTTGTTTGTGGTATCCTTCCTGTTTGAAAAACTGACTTCTCTTTGATTATGGAAGGCTATTTCTGGATTGCAATATCTTCTTAACAAGGCCAGGATCTTACAGGAAAATGGTTCAAGATTCTCCCTGAGTGGTATGAAATTTAGTTGGATGTAAACTGTGCTCTATTCGTTCAATAACTTACATGCAGGTCTATGGTTTATACCATCACTATTGTTGTTGTTTTAATAGTCTTGTACTGGCACACAGGTCACCTGGAACCTATTGTTGTTCTGGTTTGCTCATGGCAGAAGATGGAATATGAGTCCTGGCCTGCCCTGCTTGAAGAGGTCGAGGTTCAATGTGACAATAATGCTGAGAAGGTTAGGATTGTGTGTTTTTCTTATTGCCATAACTATTAGAACAAGACTTGTAGATCTTCTCTTCTCATTTTGATGGAATCTCTAATTTCAATTTTGATCTACCACTGCAGCTGTGGTTTCCTCTCTTTTCAGTTTTACACTACGGTCGGCCTGCAGATATTGACAAGCATGCAGAATCCACAATAGAAAGGCATGTTCTAAATCTTATGTTAGTCATAGTTTTACTGCATCTGTTTACGTTCTTCTAACAACAGTAAGTGATATTGCAGTTTACAGGACTTCATGAAAACTTCCAGCATTGGCGAATATAAAGGGCGTCTCCAGCTTCTTTTGGCATTCCATGGCCACATCAGTGCGGTTAAATGCCTGGAGCTGGAACCTTGTTTAAGGTAGTGTCCTTCTCTTGCCCTCTTACCCTCCCCCCTCCTCTTATGGCTATACTAGCATAGAAGAAGTAAATGAAAGGAATTCTTTCCATTCTGGCTCATATGACCAATAACACCGAGACACAAATTTGATCTTTTGAGTTATTGCCATATAAATGCAATCTTGAGACCTTCAACATTTTACTTGATAGTGATTTTTTGCCTATCTTTTGAAATTATTATTATTATCGTTGTTTCTGTTATTATTGTTATTCTTGCATGCCTATGCAAACTGTCCTTTTTTTACTTTTTGAAGTGGCCTAATTATAAATGAATCATGCAGTGTTGGGCATAAAAGAAATCAGCAGATCTTATACAATGTCTTTGGGTACTACATGCAACTCTTGCCAAGGTGAGTCCCTGCCTGCCACTGTATTTAAACTATATTAGTCTTTTTCTATTTTCATTTTGATTTATCTAGCTTTATGTAATTTGAACATTTTGTTTCTGAAGAGTACTTTAAAATATTGATGTGCATTGCCTAACCATGTTTTTTTATGCCTGGGTCAGAATATTGGCAAAGATAGAAACTAATAGGAAAAAAATTGAAGTGGAGGTTAAAGAACTTTTGAAGCTTTGCCGTTGGGAACGTACCGAGGTTTGCTTGTCCATTGAGAGCTCGAAAAGAACCAGGCAGAAACTGAAGAAGCTAATACGGAAATACACAGTAAGTAGCATTTAGCTTTAAGGTTATCCTTTCACTTGGAGCTGTTTGCCTTTGATGTTTGTGGACACTTTTAGGAGAATGTGTTTTCTTCTCATACAGACTTAGTTTCTGTGAAGTATGTGGAAATTTAATGAATTTCCACTAGTAAGCTTTTTGATATGCATTCATTATCTAGGGCTGTGTATCTGTCTAATTCATGCCAACTTGTGTTCATGTTATGCAAACGTGAAATGATCTGGGTTGGGGTACACTAGATTCCTGCATAGTGCTTTTGTTCCTTAATGAGCACAACGATAACTGGCTGCACATTTGTAGAATATAAGCATTTTGTAGTTGTAGTTGCTTGTCATGGGACCATTCCACTAATAAGCTTATGACTTGTGAATGAGGCCCAGAAAATAGAAATTAATTAATAGTTCACTAACACATCCCTGCAAGTGAAAGCTTGTTGGGCTTGAAACTTGCACATACCCACATTATCTTGTGCTAATTTTTTTTTTTTATAATTAAATAAATATAGGGGTAGGATTCAAACTCTTTAACACTTCCTTATAGAGCTCTGCTATCATGTCAATGAACGATGCATTCAGAAGCCATGACTTTTGAATGAGGCCCCTGCCGACTTCTTAATGTTTAATCTGTCTTTGTTGGGCAGGATTTTTTGGAGCAGCCAGTAATGCCTGTTCTTGAGCAAGAATTAGAACTGAAAGGAGTGAAACAATATCAGATGCAAGATCAGGGCTGGCTCATTATCTCAGAGAAGAAAGCTGGGGTGTCAGATGCTGTTTTAGATCTGACAGAGTCCATTGACAGAGACAGGTTAAACTGCAGCTTGTCTGTTGTTTGTAGTCCACTGGAATGTTATCAGTGACCTAATGCTTGTTTGTTGATTTTGGTGCAGGTCATTATGGTTTATTGATTGGAGGAAAAAGGTACATGATGCTCTGCAACATTTACAGCTTAGCAAGACTTCTTCCTTAAGCTTTCTGGATATGGAAGGTATTTCATCCCTTTGCATTTCACCTCTTCACATGATAATTCTGTTTGCATAATCTTTAATCTATTAATTTGAACTAATTTACAGCTGCAAATCTTAATTGAAATTTGGTGTAGATGTTACAGGTATCATGCAGCTTTGCACTTCTTCCCATGCTGTCTGGCTACAACAGCAGAAGGAGTGGAATGCTGTTTCTCAGACGCTTGAAAAGATACATAGAAGTACAATGGATTGTGATGATCTCTGGAGTGATGCAAGCAAAGGTGTAGGGAAGAAGAGGGCTTTGTCTGACCTTCTAAAGCTTTTAGAAGGCAGTGGTCTGCAGAAACACAAGATTGAAATTGAGAATGCCAAGGGCCAGGTGCTACTTTTTATGTTTTTATTAGTTTCATAGGTTTTGTTTCCTTTTAATTATTACTTGGAGATTAAACTAAATCTTATTTTTTTCCTTTTTAATGAACTGGCGCTCATAGATGTCCAACAATTCGAACTGGTTCGATATGCCATCATATGACATACAGCATTTATTGTTGACGCAAAGTAGAGTGTCCTGTGGAACTTCTGTTGTCACTATGGACTCTGGTAGTGGCTTGCAATCTTTTCCAGGGGAAATGGTTTCTGAGTGGAAAATGGCCAACGAGTTTTACTTTAAAAGCATGTCATCTGTTCAACTTCTCCAAACTAAATATTCGAAACCCCACGAAGATATTAATTTTGACCAGGTACGACACTGGTGCTCAATACAGTTAAACAACCAACTCTCTGGTTCAGATATTCGGCATATTGCATCATTTTAGTTTGTTTGGTCCTCTGGATATTCAATCTCAGAATTTTAGCAAATGGATTAACTTTCTCTCTTCTTTGTTTTATTGATCGTCTTAGCTTACAACAGGAATGTGTCCTATCACTAAGATTTGCATCTTTTGGTTAGGATGCATCTGCCAGTCCAGAATTTAAGAAGTTTGTTGGTGCTAATATCTTTTCTGTATTTGACATGGTTTTTGTTTCTTGACGCACCTAGGTGAGTAGGTCAGTTTCTTTCCTCAAAGATCTCATAACTATACAGCAAAAGCAACGTGATGCTGCCTATGGTTTTGCAAAGCATTTGAACCAGTTGAGCGAATGTTTATGCGTTTTGCAAAGTTTGTACTCAAAGCATATGGGTACTGATGAAAAAACTGCCAATGAATGCTCTATTGTGCAAAACCAACGTTCCATATTGAAGTGCATGTGGAAACAAAAGGTAGATTTTTCCTTCCAGTCTGAGATTCCATGTTTATTATCCTCTTCTTTTAAGCTTGAATTGGTATCATTTGTGGAGTGATTCTATGCTTTTAACTGCAGCATTTATTGGATGGGTTAAGTGCATTGTTGGTTGAGGAATCCCTCTTGCTGAGAACAGTGACAAATGCCCATTTGGAGCCTTGCCCAAGTGTCAGACCTGCTGCAACTCATGTTCTTGAATTCATTGATAAATTTATTCCAGTTATTCTTAAATCAAAGGTGGATGACATTTACTCTTCACAATTTTGTCAATTAAGTGCAATAAGTATGTTATTCTAATGGGAGCTCTTCTGTAGGACTCATTGGATGACCATCTTCTAGGTCATGCTGGAGGTATGCAAACTCTTCTTCAGGAGTCTATGGACAAAACCCTTTTGCAACGTGCTGGTATTGGACATGATGGGCCCATGCGTCCTTATGTTATTTCAAAACAAATGACCCAGTTGGTATCTGAAAACTTCCAAGTCATTATGGAGTTTCAGGATGAACTCCTTGTTTTCCGCAAGCAAGAGACAAATAGAAGCTCAGTGATAGAGGGACTGCTTGGTCGTTTTGATGGCGTCTTCAGAAAGGTAATATGGTGGATCTTTGCTTGTGCTTAGTTTTGCAGTGTATTGATTGTGGTCTTGTGAAAATTGTTTTTCTTCTGGTAAGAACGTTATCTTTGACGTCATTAATCACCCTATTACTACTACTCATGATGATGAGAGGACTTGACTGTTTTGCAGGCAAAGTCACTGGCTGAACAGTTTGACACTGCTCTTCAGGCTAGAAATAGGTTGACAATTTTGTCTGAAGAAAACGAAAGCCAGGGAAGTTATAACGAGCTTAAGACCGACTTTGATAGGGTGGTTGTGAAAACCTTGGAACTTGTGGTGGATGTGTTTAGAAAAGAGTTTTCATCAAGTAGTGGACATACTCACCCTGAAGAGTCATTGGGTAAAATCACCTCATGGGAATATCTGTTTAAATCTTCTGAGGAAACGCTGAGTGTGGAGAAATTATATGATAATCTTCTAAAGACAATTTTTGGTGTGGTAAGCTTATTCTTTCTTTCTACTTTTTCCTACCTCTATATCTATTTTGTTTTTTTGCAGCCTTCTCATAAGTTGCAATATGTTTTTTCAGGAAAAACTACTAGATCATTCTGGGTCAGAAATTTCACGCGTCTCTCTTCACGTTGGTGCATCTTTTGAACATCTACATTCACTTCTGAGCCTAATATTGAGTTTTGGTGGTGGTTTTCTTCAAGATCTTCTAGCCATGCATAAAACAGTAAGTGGAGACCACTCTGAATATGCACCTTTTCTCGTCCTTAAAGATTCTGTTCAAAACTTTCAGTGACCTGTCATAAATTGTTATTAGAAGTTATTGTGGGAAGTAATCAGATATTGTTATGGGTTATAATTTTGTTATATTTTATCCACTTTTGTTAATTCTAACACCTACATTTGCTTACAGGTCTGTGTAATGACTCATATGCTAGCGAATGTTTTAGCGTCATTGTTCTCCAAAGGGTTCTGCATTCCTTCCAAAGATGAGGTAGATGGTACCGATAATGGAATGTCTGAAGATGCAAGTGGGACAGGTATGGGGGAAGGTCATGGAGTTAAGGATGTAAGCGATCAAATAACTGACGAAGATCAACTGCTCGGAACTTATGAAAAGGTAATTCATCTGATAATGAAAAAGTTCCTTGAGATACAGCTAAGTCTTTCCTTGTTTGTATGTCATGTGCAATGGAAAATAATAGTTCCTTTTGTATGCAATTGTCAGGCTGACGAAGAGCAAGATAATTCCGGTGAACTTCCTGATAAAAATGACAAAGGAATTGAGATGGAGCAGGATTTTACAGGTGATACATTTAGTGTTAGTGAGGACTCTGGGGATGAGAATGATGATGATGGTGATGATGAGGATGAGAAACTAGAGTCTGCAATGGGGGAAACTGGAGACGATGGTGAAGCTATCAATGAAAAACTTTGTGATAAGGAGGAAGATGAGAATCCTGAAAACTCAAAGGAAAAATATGAGTCTGGGCCATCTGTTAGGGACAAAGATTCAAGCAGTAGGGAGCTTAGAGCTAAGGATGAGTCTGCTGCTGATGTTAATGATGAATCAGGAGAACATGATAAGGAAGATGTTGAGGATGAAAACAAGGGAGATATTGGGGATGGAGAAGAGAACATGGATGATTTAAGCATGGATAAGGATGAGGCATTTGCTGATCCTACTGGATTAAAGCTTGATGAATCAAATGAAGGTGCCAATGAGGATATGGATGTAGATGAAGATGTAAATGAAAAAGCAGACTCGGATTTAATGGAAGAAGGAGGGCAAGAGGAGGTTGATGAGCCTGCTGAGAATGCAACCGGTGAAGAAGACGATGTGAATGCTGCTGATGGAAATGTTGAAGATGCTGAGACGCAACAGATGGACGGAGATTTAGAAACCATTGATCAAGGCAGGGATAGCGAGGAGAACACAGAAATGAACTCAATGAAACCTAGAGAAGACATGTTTGGGCCTGAAATTTCTGACATGATACCTGGCGCTGACTCAGCAACACAGCCAAGTAGTACAACCGAGAGGACAAATACAAGAAATAGTGCACCAGAAGCAAACATTTCTAACACCAGTGAAGCTCATGCTGATGTTGCTCCTATGAGAACTTTACCTTCTGGCGATACCCCAGGAATGAATATCATGATCTCTGATTCATCAAATAATGCAAAATTTACTGAGGATCAGCAGACAACTCAAGTGCCTCAGAGTGAATCAGCACGTGTTCAGAATACCAAACTGAATCCTTATCGGAATGTTGGCAGTGCTCTTGAGGAGTGGAAAGAGAGGGTAAAAGTGACTGTTGATCTTGAAGCTAACAAAGCAGAAGCACTGGGTGAAATGGAGGATGAGAATGCTGCTGAGTATGGATATGTTCCGGAGTTTGAAAAAGGAACAGCTCAGGCCCTGGGACCTGCTACTTCTGAACAGATGGACTCAAATGCCACTGACAATAAGCAGGATGAGGACACTACTGCTGGTCAGAGAGAGGCTACCGTTGAGATGGAGATTGAGAATCAAAGTTCTGACGAATTGCATGTGAAACCCTGTGCTTCAATCAACAAGAACAAGATGGATGAGAAAAGGCAGATCTCAGGTTCTGAGGAACTAGCCAAAAATAGATCCCTAGATGTGCATGATTATGATCGAAATCCAGGAAGTCTGTCAGAAAGTTTAGTTTCTGCGAAGAAGTCTTTGTTAAGCGAAGATATATATCAGTTGAGTAAACTTTCTGTTGATGACAATGATCTGGGAAAAGCCCATGATCCTGAAGATTTCTCCCAAGAAGTCAGAGGTCATGCTTATGATCTTTGGAGAAGATATGAGTTGCGCACGACTAGGTTATCCCATGAGTTGGCTGAACAATTGCGCCTTGTCCTGGAACCCACTCTAGCTAACAAGCTCCAAGGGGATTATAAGACTGGTAAACGCATCAACATGAAAAAGGTAATATAGTTCATCTTTTGATGCACTCCTTCAAATGTAATTTGGTTTCTTAATCTTTTGTTTTTCCTTTACTGGAAATGATTAGGTAATCGCATACATAGCGAGTTACTATCGAAAAGACAAAATATGGCTTAGGCGGACCCTGCCAAACAAACGTGATTATCAAGTTGTCATTGCCGTGGATGATTCCCGTAGCATGTCTGAGAGCCGTTGTGGAGATTTTGCGGTTGAAGCTCTGGTGACAGTATGCCGTGCCATGTCCCAACTGGAAATGGGTAACTTAGCTGTTGCAAGCTATGGCAAAACAGGAAATATAAAGCTACTCCATGATTTTGATAGGCCCTTTAGTGCAGAAACAGGGGTCAAGGTTGGTTCTGAGTCTACTCAATGTATTCTTGTTATCATATTATCAACTATTTAACTTACCTTCTATTGGTACTATTGTAGAGGCTATGGTTTTGTTATCATATTATCAACTATTTAACTTACCTTCTATTGGTACTTTTGTAGAGGCTATGGTTTTGTAGTTAATGTTACCAATCCCTTTTTATGGTTTACCGTAAGATACTGTTAGTTTAGCGACGAAGTGCTATTTTTAACTATTCTTTTGGTTGAAGCAGATCATCTCCAATCTGACATTCGAGCAGGAGAATACCATCGCAGATAATCCAGTTGTTGACCTACTAAAGTGTATGAACAACATGTTGGATACCGCAGTTGCCAAAGCGAGACTACCTTCTGGTCAAAACCCGCTACAACAGCTTGTCTTAATCATTGCTGATGGCCGGTTCCATGAAAAGGTACATTACCTCTATTAGAATAGAACATAGGAAAAAAGTTCATTGATGGAAGTACGTAGCTGTTTGTTTATGGGTGTACTTTATAGTTGCTTGACCATATAAACTCATACAGGAGAAATTGAAGCGTTGCGTGAGGGATTTCTTAAGTCGGAAGAGAATGGTTGCATTTTTGGTTCTGGATAGCCCCGACCCAGATGAATCAATCATGGACCACATGGTATTTCTTTATTTTGCGCTACACGATAACTTTCCCCTGCTTATTTGAAAGTAATTCCTTCTAAGCCTTGTCCCTTTTTTTTGTGACATCTTTCTCCTCCCAGGAAGCTACATTTGTAGGTGAAGGTGATAAACGAACGGTTAAATTTACAAAGTACCTTGATTCTTTTCCCTTCCCATACTACATTGTATTGAGAAACATTCAAGCTCTTCCAAGGACGCTGGGCGATTTATTAAGACAGGTATACACCTTTTTTTATCTCTGGCATATCTTAATTATAATCGGGCATTTTGAATAGTTGGAGATTTGACTTTTTTTTCCATTCTTGTACCAGTGGTTCGAGCTCATGCAGTCTTCAAGGGATTAACAGTTTTTCTGACAGTGGTGGCTGGCAAATTTATTTACAGCAAGGATGCAGATTTTACTTGCAGATAAGAGTTAGAGTGCATACAAGAAAATGGAAAGAAAAGAACTAGAAGATGCAGGTCATGGTAGGTAGGTCTAGGCCATTTCCGTCGCCTGGTGCAAGTTCGTAGTTTTTGGTCTGTGAAGATACG
>NBIL01029530.1:0-13269 GCA_002752925.1 Viola pubescens var. scabriuscula
GACTTATTTTTGGTTTTTTTAACCATTAAAAAGATTAAAATTATATATTTTGTTAAAATTGACCATTTTGTAAGATTTTATTTTTTTTAAATGTAGCTTCCTTCCTTTTTCAATTACTTGCCCTAACGTCCATGTAACCAAAGTTGTTTTTTCTCTGTTCTTTTGTAGGCTGTGACTTCCATTTCGGAATAATCAGCGGTGGCATGGTTGGCACCATGCATGCAAGACAATGTATGAGGTGATTGAGTGTGGGACACGTGGGATCCTGCAATTGGAAGTTAGAGATAAAGACAGCAACATGCCAACAACCCACGTGGCTTGTCTTTATCGGTTAACAATAATTTTGCGCGAAACACGAGTCAGTTTTTCCGGTGAGCTACATTCCTACTCTACAACATGGGTGGGCCCCTACCTCTTTATGCTTCTGATCCAACTCCGGAGTCCGGATGGCCACAATCTAAGCTAGCCAGCTACACCATCTCATTTCCACATCCAATCAATGAACTCTTGAACGGGATAAATTTAGGGGTCATGGTTTTAAATGGCGGAAACAGCTAACGTAAAGGAGATTGTAACTTAATGAATATTGCGGAAAATAACGAAATAATGTAACGACTGTAAACATCATGCTTCCAATTAATTTGGGAATGTTAGAAATGTCCTATCATTTATAAATTAATAATATTTTTTTATCAAATTAACATATAAACTATTTTTTTTGATTTTAAATAAATGGTTTTTTTTTAGAATCAGGCAAATGATTTAAAATAATAATTAGTGAGAGTATATTTAATACTCCCTCCGTTTCCAAATAAACGACGTTTTGAAATAGTAAAAATTTGTTTCACCATGATCTTTGATCTTATTTTATTTCATCTTGTTTCATTTTTACTCATAATTTCCACTCAAATTAAAACAACATCATCAAATTGGGTTGATGCATAAAAAAAAATTGTCATTTGCACAAAATATTGGCTTCGAAAAAAATAAAATGACGAGTATTATAAATAGTAAGAATCCGTAGGAAAATGACAGTTATTTGGAAACAGAGAGTATTAAACAATCATCTTTTTTTTATATAAAAAAACTGATCAATAAGCATTTATCTCTTTCTTCCGCATTGAATAAATTAATCATAAAGTACTTAGGAAATCGCAAAATGTCTTCTTCTTTTTGTCTAAAACGACATTTAAAAGAGATCGGAGGGAGTACATTATACTTTGTCAAAATACCCGCATTAATCATTTGTTTATAGGAGATTGAAAAAGAAGATAAGAAGAAAAAATGTTACTAGATAGTTTCTAATGAAATGATCATAATTTATAACTTAATTTTTTTTTATTGAAAATTAACAATAGTTGATATTGTTAACTAATATTACTTCCTAACATAATGTATGTTAACCAAAAAAAATCATTTAAATATTTAATTAATAATTTTGGATTTAACAAAAATTAATTAGTTTAAACCAAAATTAATAAATCAAAACTACTCAAATAAATAAAAATATTGGGCCCTCTCAGCCTTCCAAGCTCATTTGGAGAACAAATATTTATAGACACTTATAAACCCTCACAATTTTTTGGTTCTTTTCCAATGCGGTATTTATTTTTCATTCTCTTTTAATTATTCCTAAGATGATATTTTTTTAACTATTTTTAATCTTCGAATATTGTTTTTTTTCTTCATAAATTCAACTTTTTCTTTTAATTTTTTTTTGGTAATATTTTTTTAAAAAAATAGTCCATGTACTGTACCCTCACTTTTGACTTTTTTCACACATTAAGAAAGTGAGATGATTATATATCTTTGATTGTTACTTTCCAAATATATCTTTTAAGGTTCCTTTTATTTTTTTTATGGAAAGTTAGTAGAGAGTAATAATAAGGGGTAATCCTACGAAGTAATACTCTCTTCGGATTCTTTTAACTGTTCTTTTAACTATAATCTCACATACTAAAATGATTATTTTATGTTAAAAATAGTATAATAAAGGGAGATAATGATTGCAATTTTTGGAAATATGAAAAATGTATATAGTTTATTGGATATAAGATTTAAAATAATTATTGGAAATGTAAAAGATATAAAAAAAGACTAACTAACTACTTAAAAAATCTAACTAACACAACTATTTAATATTTTTCTTTTGATTTAAATTGGACAACTAAAAAAATTCGGACATATACAAGAAAGCAAAATGGACAATCTTTTTAGAACAAATAAAAAAAGGTGGACAATCTTTATGGGAGAGAGAGAGTAATGGTTTTGGGTAATTATTAAAATTTTCTTAATAGTTAAATTTTAAGTAATAATTCATTCTTTTTTTTTGTTGTTGTTGGTAATTTGTTTTTAATAAATATAATGTGATTTCTTTCTGTTTTTCCATTTTTCTAATTAAACATATTTAAAATTTGTTTTAAGTGTGAAACTTCTACTATATTTGTTTTGAATAATACTTGAGATATTAACTATTTACAAAGTATTTGTTGTACTAACTAATGTGTTAAGGTATGATTTGGGTTTATCATTTCTTAATTAGGTTATATTATTATTTTTATTTAAATAAATAATTATCGAGTGAATGTGAAGATGATACGTGTACTTTTAGTATAAAATGTAGTAAAGTGTTAGTATTTATAACACTACTCATTTTGTTTTGATAGGTGAAGGTAAGCAGGGGTGAAGCCAGAAAAATAGTTTTTCTAGAAGGGGGTTAGATGCGGAGATACACTATTTTTTTTTTTTTGCCATAGTACTACAAAGATTTTTTTTATTACATATTTTCTTATTTCTTTTACTCTCTAATATAAGAAAATAAAATATATGGAATATTTAGATATCATCTTAGAAAATTATAAAAGTTAATAATATATTTAGGAAGTTTTGATTTGTTTGTCACTAATATTAAAAGTTAACTTGAATTTTAAATCATTCTTAAAGTACAATTAGATTTTTGAGGCCAAATATAGAACTTTTGGATAAATAAAAGTATGATTAATAGAAAATTTAATTTTTTTTAAAGATTGTAATAGAATTTTTTATAAAAAATGGAGGGCCAAATATTATTTTTTTGACAAAATGATAAAAAATTAATTGAAAATTTTAAAATTTAAGGGACTATACCAATACTTATGAAAAAAATGAGTCTCCGTCCGAGAAGATGAAATATGAATTTTAATTCGAGACCCTACTGATATTTCTGCTACCAACAAGATAACACTACTATGTATTTTAAAAACATTTCCGTTTTTCTTATTTTTTTTATGTATTTTAGCATTATATGTATAAATGGTATTGGTATCTGTTAAATTATTTTTTTCATGGTGGGGATTAAATTATATAAGTAAAACTAACATTGAGACCAAAATAACATAGTAAATTTTGAAGGATTCGGTGCCTCGGTGGTGTATTATTGCTGGATATAGTATTATCTTTTAAATAAAAAATTGCAAATTCAATCCTCGTATATATGAACAAATTATTATCCGGGAACATTTTATTTTTTAATAAATCAACCTAATCCAGTCCTGCGAAAACATGCATAATCAATAGCCTTTTCCAAACATCAAAAACATCATGTCATACGATGTAATATTATCCAAACGCCTTTTTCGAAATTCTTTTAAGAGATTAATATCATTTACACCCTCTTTGAACTAAATACTCGATATAAAAAGATTCATTTCAATTTAATTAATAGAGATGAAATCATTTCACGATAAATTCTTATGATTTGATTTTCAAAAGAAAAAATAAATTTCATTTCATTTCAGTTGTTTGAAATGTCTTTAAATATAATATAAATGAATTCATATATAACAATTTGACTAAAATATCCCAAATTAAAATATTTTATATTGTCAAACTCTACTATACCAAATATGTACACTGTAATTGTTTTTGTTTGATTTTCAAAAGAATTGAAAATTATTTTAAATTGAGGTTACTAGCAATATTTTTCAAATTAAAAAAACGGTCAAATTCTAAGGTAATAGTTAGACTTGAAACAGTTGGTTATTGTAGCATAAAGTCCTTTTAACGAATCAAACCATCACCAATATCAGTGCTGATTAAACAATAACTTTTATTCTTTAGTTATTACCTTTGATATTTTGTAACAATCAGGTTTTTAATTTTACCACTTCTATGAAACAAACAAAAAACTCGTGTAAGACTTGAAAGGTGTAACAAATTACTTCCAAAAATAAAGAAAAAAAACATAGAGGTGGGAGATTTGGATCATCCATTTATGTATAACTGATGAGCTATATGATTAGGTTAAAAATCTCCGTCAATATATATATGTTTTATTTACATATCAATTTGTTTTATTTTACTTGCCAATATAATTAAGGTTATGTTTGTAATTTTAATATTTTAGGTAAAATTTCTACATAATTTTTATACAAATCCGATCTATTTTAGTGAGATTTACTTTCTGATAAAAAATAAAAGAATGTGATTTGAGTAGAGTTTAATTAGAGTTTAAATTTTAATAATTTATTTACTGAGCATTGGATTTGAAATCAAATGATCTCATTTTCTAATAAATTTGAGGCTACCAACCAACACTTAAAGCAATACTTTTCTAAAAAGTTCACTCTTATAACGTTATTTGCTTTATTTTGCACATAAGGAGCTCAGCACCTAAGTTAAATTTAAGGTAGTCGATCGACTTGAGTCCCACACCATTCCACCACAACCATGCCATCTAAAAACCTCACAATGTGCTATATACTCATCTAGAGTTCAATAGCGTGATTGCCAACAAGCTTTAGTATCCTCGGCAAACAAAGTGCACCTATGGGATTATCAATTACCAAGACTTATTTATCTCTAAAGGGTAACCGCAAACCGCGATGGTTGTGACAACGGGAACACAAGATTGTTAGTCCCTTCTCCTGGAATCAAAGAAAGAACAAATGTGCAGAAGTGAACAGAATAAGTAATAACCCGTTTCATACGGAGCCACAGAAAAAGGGCCCTTAGATGATATCATGACCAACCACAGCTGTTTATGCAACCACCCTTTAACTATAATGATAAGTATAACCCACCCTCAAAGTTCTAAGGCCCATAATATAAAAATAGACGGCCAGCGCTTGACAGGTGGAAGACCTTGATTAACAACAGCTTTCACCAACGTAGAACGTAGGTACAAAATCATCAATGTTACAAACTTACACTTCATTTGCTTCCCTGCTCAAGCAAGTTTTCTGTGTTGTCATCACTTCCCCTAGCCCTCCTCTTCCATATCTGCTCGACTTCATCAAATGTTAATCCTTTCGTCTCCGGAACATACACAATTACAAACACGAATGCAATAACTCCCATGCCAGCCAGAATCAAGAAAGTTGGCCCTGTCCCTGTCACTTCAGCAATTGACAGAAAACTTTGGCTCACTAGCAAATTAGATACCCAATTCACAGTAGCAGACATCCCTCCACACATTCCTCGATACTGCTCTGGGTATATCTCCGAGTTCACAGTCCATGGCACCGGTCCCATTCCAGGTGCAAAGAAAGTAATGTACAGCGTCAACCCCAAAACAGCAACCCACCCATAGTTTCCATTGGATGAATTCGCAAAGAATGCCCCAGCTAGGACAACTAGAGATGTAACCACTCCAGCTAAGCTTGTCAGTGCCAACTTCCTCCGGCCAACATAGTCAATTAAGTAAATGCCAAGAATTGTTCCGGCAGCATTAATGGCAGCTACAATGAGTGATAGAAGAAGTGCTAATTGGTTGGAACTGAAACCGGCCATCTGCACTATGGTTGGACTATAGTACATGACTGTATTTATACCAGTTAATTGTTGAAAAGCCTGTAACATAAGCCACACAAAACAGTCAATAATGCCAAAGGAGTCCCTAGGCACACAATTTAAATGCATCCTCCAGCATTCAAAATATATACGGGAAAAGATTCATCACACAACTATTGTTTTCCACAAGTCTGACAAGGATTATGCATGGCAGATTTGCATTAGCATAGGCAAAAATAAGTAATAAGTTATGCTAATCGAGCATGGTCACTCAGAAGTATCATACTTTAGATGGAAAAGAGAAATTCCTGATCCTTACCTGAAGTCCAGCACCTGCAAAGAATGCAAGTCTCAATTCTTTTGATTTGAACACATCCAAGTATCTAACAGTTCTCTTTCTCTGACGTTCTTCCTCCAAAGAAATGGAAAGTTGATGAATTTCATCCTCCAACCGAGCAAAGTCATATATTTTAGAAAGTATTGCGACAGCTCTCGCTTTATCATTCTGCGCATTAAGATGGGAATTATTCACATGATCAAGTACTGAAAGGAAATAGCTGATGAGTCAAAGCAGTTCCGTCATTGGTTCGATGGTGGAAAAAGAGAGCACAGTTCTAGACTCATCCATTTTTTACCAAAGCAATTAGAAATTAGTCTAGTGAAAATTGAAAAGCAATTGAACATGCTTAGTACCTTCATAAAAAGCCATCGAGGAGACTCAGGCAAGCAAAGCATAAGGAAAAATTGAACCACAGCTGGTACAGCTGCAATACCAAGCATCCACCTCCATGTTCCTGGGACCTGTTGTACCAATAACAAGATCAGAGAATTGTATAGGATGAATAAAGAGATCAGACACGAGTGGATGTCCTAAAATGTTCAAGAATTTGATCCGTGCTACTGCTTCAGAATTTAAATTACTTCACTAGCTAGAGAAGCAGATGGGTTTTGCCTTAACAACGAGAAAATTTAGCCCATTTCTGAATCCATTTTCAATGTAAATTGGAATCGTCAAAGTAATGGAATCCATAGAGAAGCAGATGAGTCTTGACTTCACAACCAGAAACTGTCTCATTTCTGAATCAATATTTAAATGTAAATTGGAATTCTCAAGTAATGGAGTCCTAAAGTGTTTCTTTAGTAAAAATAAGAGATCATAATATGCATGCTTAATAAATTGCACCCTTCCTCTGTAGTCCTTATTATAATACTCCCTCCGGATCCTAATAATTAACACTTTCCTACGAAATTTCTGGTCCATCTCCTCTTGTCATTTTATCTTTTCCGAAGCATATATTTTGTGAAAATGACAAATTAACCCTTCTGCATCAACCCAATTTGATGATGGAGTGGTAATTTGAGTGGAAATTAGGAAAAAAATGAAACAATGTGGAATAAAATAAGATCAAACATCATTGTTTTAAATTTTGCTACTATTCCTTTGGCGACGATTATTAGGGTCCGGAGGGAGTACTGGTTTTGAAGAGTTTAAAATAATGAGGCTACAATATATTAGAGAAGCAACAAAGTGTGACCTTTGCCAGAAAAAATAACTTTTACAAGATGGTGCAGAAATAAAAGGGCTCGCAAAGCAGGAACAAGTGGAGCTGCAACTATTAGAAACTCACAAAAAAGGGTTGATAAGATAAACATAAGCTGGAGACTAAAACGGCATCAGCCAGTCAAAAATTTATAGCGAAAAAAGAATCCACATGGTCAAATTGGTTTATATATCGGATTTCCTTACTAATTATGAAGTTTTTATTAGAAAGGGCAAAACAAAACACTTGGCTAATGCCAAAGACCTAGGAACACATCAAAACTTCAACATAATGAAGATAGTGATGGGAATGCAAACAATCAATGTAAATGAGCAGCAAACAGAAAACGTTTGGAAAGAATAAATAACTTTCAAGTAAGAAGCCCAACAAATCCATTCAACATTGATAGAAGAATGCTCGTCCATGTAGTTATCATTTGTCCCTGTAAAGAGAGAGACGTGCTCATCTGTTAAGGGAAACTCTATTTACAAACATTTAAAATTCCTGCAAATATAATGAAAAGTAGTGATTAAAAGTATAGAAAAATTTCTCAAATGGCATCACAAAAAGTAAACTAGTTACCCAGCAAACCAATGCTAAGAAAGCAAGCAGTATTTTCCATGAATGCTGTTTTGTTGAAACACCTGAGAACAACCGAGTGATCCATTATCATTATGAATTTTTCAGGGGCATTGACAACCAGAGTAACATGGATCCTTTTCAGAGTTCTCGAATCTATGGAATAGTTTTAGGAGGTCAGGGGGGGGGAAAATCCTAACTACCTCCAAACCTAGGACAAGTGCAAAGTAATATTTCTTCTACTATGGAGTATTACAAGTAAACAGATTGCTACCGAAAACCAAATGTTCATGCAATCAAGACCAAAAAGCCCCCTCAATGAGTTGAATCTATAGTAAGAAAACAATTTCCTGCTTCAAGCTTTATCTCATCGACATGAATCAAGACTCCGCAAAGATAATCATTTACAGTTACCAAATAAGGAAAGGAAAGGTTAAATTCATCAAAAGATTAACAAAAACCCAAAATGAAACAAAAAACAAAAGTAAGGATTAACCTGACCTCTGTAAAACCAAGATTAACCAGATACGAAAGGAACTGTCCACCAGTTATCATCAGAACGTTAGTGCTGACTAAACCACCCCTTACTTCTGATGGCGATGCCTCTGCAATGTACACAGGAGCAGTAACGGATGCAATTCCCACTCCTAAGCCAACCAACAATCTTCCAGCTATAAGCACATACGGATTTGGGGCAGCCGCCATCACAAGGGATCCTGCTGCAAACACAACATCAGCCATCAATGTAGCTTTCTTTCTCCCATGGGCATCATTAATCCATCCCCCTGCTGCTGCCCCAACTATGGCACCTACCAATGCCATACTAACAATCGTTTCCTACACATTCGGAATAATCAATTTTCCTCTGTTCTTTGATTGTTTTTCTAGAGATTTCTTTTTTCTTTCTTTTGATAAATCAAACACTAAAGTACCTGTAGAAAACTGCTTTGATTAACGACCTCAAATTCATCTTTAATGTATAGAAGTGCCCCAGAAATAACACCTGCAAATATATGCCAAAATATCTCTATAATTTAAAATTTCATAAATAATAATAACAATACAGCAAGATGCAAAGTTAGAAGATAATCATAACTTTAATAAATAAATAAAAAGAATGGAAAAAGTGAAAAAACAACAAAACACGTAGCTAAAAGGACTACATAAATCAAAGATTAGAAAAGAAACTAAACAGTAATTTCGTAGAACTACAAACAGTAATAAAAAATAAAAAGTGTGAATGGCAAGATTGTAAATAACATCATCACGGGTTGATAAGCGGTAGAAACGATAGAATCACTGGTATACATAAATGAAGGGTCACCCGACTCACCCGTGTGCGGAAAAAAACGTAAATATTTGAAAAGCAACAAAACTCAAAATCATAAAATAATAGTCCATCTGTGTGTCTATTATCTACGCGTAAAGATGAAAGTGGCAAAAATGTAAATAACCATGTTCATAGGTAGGAGTGGCAAAACATGTAAATAACTAGAAATGTTGGCATCGTAGTTCAAGAAGCAGGAGAATTGATAGCTGACGAGAAATTATCTTCTTAGCGATAAAAAGTGGCATAAATGAAAAACAAGAGAAGTAAGAAAAACGAGGACGATACCGGTGTCGTAGCCAAAGAGCAAACCGCTGATGCCGGCGACGAAAGTTAAGCCGATAACGTAAGAGTTACTGAAATACGACATTCTCCTCTCCGGAAATACGTCTAAGTAGCCGGAGCTTCCCGGCAAGTACCCTGAGCTCCCCGATGACGGCTCGATCGTCATTTTCACGGTTGGATTAGTTGATGATCAGCTCCGATTAACGAATTGCCTGACCTTGCTTAAGTTGAAAATACCATGACGAAACGACGACCCGTCTCTGGCAGGAGAGGCAATTTAAAAATTGGAAAATGTTGTATATTACAACAAGTCGGCTCGAAGAAAAAGCGAAAAGTAGAGGAGAGAGAGAGGCGGCGAGAAAAATATGAGATTTATAGACAAGGGGAAAAAGAAGAGAGAAAACTGAAAATGATTGTTGGTGACCTGGTGGAGGTGACAGCCCAATCAAATATGGTGGTCGTGAGGAAAATAGAGAGTCAAACACAGGTAAGCAAGAGACAGATAAGCAGGTGAGATTAATCAATTATGGTTTAGGTTGTCGTACGTGACGTTGTGGGGAATACCATAGGGTACGTGGCGGCTTTACGACAAAAATACCAAATAACTTATCAATAATGAATAACCTATCCAGACATCATGAAGTTTCATTTACTAAAAAAAAATTAAAAAAAACTTTTGTTTTTATACCTATAAAAATATATCACTTTCCAAATCAGCCCCGAAACTATCAATTTAGACAAAAATACTCCATAAGAATCTTCCATCAGACACATCTACCTCACAAAAATACTTTTTTTAAAAAAAAAAATAAGGTAAAATTCACCCTTACATTTGTATCATATATCAGGATAATTCACTACATTTATAATTGAGTCAAATAAACCACTACATTTGTATCATATGTCAAGATAAGTCACTACATTTATAATTGAGCCAAATAAGCCACTGCATTTATCCACTTGATCTACATTAGCCACTCTTTCATAAAAATAGTTATACCTTGTTTGGCATCTAAAAAAACTGCGGTTATGCTGACTTAGAAATTAAATTTAAAAATAAAAATATAAAAAATTGATATGTCAGAAAAACTAAATAAATAAATAAAATTGAGTACACAAAAATAGTGGTTTATTATTTTGATCTTACTCGATGTTTTATCGCTAAAAAAGGGAATATTATTTTGATCTCGCTCGATTTTATATTTTTGAATATTTGATCCAATTTTTTATTTTTAATTGCAAAAATGAGTGTTGGGCATGGTTTTTATGCCACGTCATTTAAAAAAAAATACCATGTAAGCATAGTCTTATGATGTATCCAGAGAAAGTATAACTATTTTTAGGAATGAGTGGCTAATGTAGATCAAAATGATAAATGCAGTGGCTTATTTGGCTCAATTATAAATGAAGTGGCTTATCCTGACATATGATACAAATGCAATGGCTTATCCTGACATATAATACAAATGCAGTGGCTTATTTGACTCAATTACAAATGTAGTGGCTTATCATGACATATGATACAAATACAGGAATGAATTTTACCCTTTTTCCTTTTTCAAATCAGTAACGCAATCCATGACCTCAAGTCAAAAAACTAACTTTTTAACCATCAGAACCAAAATTATTTATTGATATAAAAATTAATAAGTATATATATATGATTCCGATTTTTTGGTTCGGTTTCTAGTTTTTAGAGATAATGAACTGGACTGAACCGTTTATTTTCGGTTCGGTCTAGTTCTCCATTTTACGAGTTAAAAAGAAAAAGAACCGGCGGTTCCGATTTAGTCCAGTTTTTGTACACCCTAATTATCAGTGTTATTAGTGGCGGAGATAGGAGTGGGCCAGAGTGGGCTCACGCCTGCTTTCCTTCCAAGCCTAGTAGCCCATGTACTCCTAATTCAACTATTATTTAGTTTACCTACCATATATATAACAACTCTTTTTCTTTTTTCTTTTAGGAGTAATTGTAGAAAGGTCCCTTGTACTATCGCGAAAAATAGTCTCCTCCCCCGAACTATAAAAACTTTATTCCGCCTCCCTTAAACTATTGGTCAATTGCAAAACCATGGTCTCTGTTAGTCAAACTAATAGACTGTGAGTTTTGACCTCATTCTACCATTTGCTCTATTTTTTATTCCCGGTTACCTCCTCTGACAGCCTCTGACTTGCTTTGAACGTAACCCTAATTGTGGGAATGATGTAATCCCCAAGGCGGATCTGTGCCGGAGGTGCGTTGGGATGAAAGCAATGAATGGGTTACGTTTAAGGATGAAAATTTTGATGTTGTGAAGGAAAAAAGCACCGTTATTCGCAGGTAATTGAAGGATTTTTTTTACACCCTATCTCGCAAACCAGAAGCACCGGCGAAGGGCATCCATTGTTCCTCTGTAGTTCTATATCTTGGCATCATTCTTCTATTTTGCTTGAGTTTTATTGTAATTTGTTGGTTTTGAACATGGATTTTAATTTTAGGGTTTGATTTTCGGTTTCAATTTTAGGGTTTTTTATTTCTGCGATTTAGGTTGTGTACCGAATGAATTAATATTAGCATTTATTACAAGCAGACTCAATTCATTGATAATCGAATAGGCACCAGCCTTAGAAAACCAAACGGTGGGAATCCATACGTTGGCAAACCAACAAACACCAACTATAGGCGTCTGTTGAATGCCAAAAGACACCTATCTCGACTATAAATTGCATGTATTACACCACATTCTTCATTACTCTCCTTTTCTTTTTGTTTTAGTAATATTCTTTCTTTTTGTCCCAAATGTTTAAAATTTGGTGAAGGAGAAGTTCACTGAGGAGTCACTGATGGCCATCAACAACTCMGGCGAGGCAGGGACAAACCTCCTATTCAAGAAGTGCCGCGTGGAAGAAGACCTTAAGCGGTTCAGGACCCATGAAAGTTTTTTGTTGCAGGAACAGGCTCGGATTCAAAATTTGTTCTCTACAAGGCCAGTTAGGGAGTATCTGGAGAATCTTAACAAAGCCTTGGGGAGCATTAAGGTCGCCATAATGCTTATGGAACAGTGGCAGAGCATAGTGGAGATGGAGATTACCGTGGCACAGAAGGTTCTGGATGCTTGTGATGTCTACCATGGAGACATGAAGGATATGCCAGGAAGGAAGAGGAAGAGGGAGAAGTAGGCCGATGAGGAAGATGGTGTGGTAAGCAAGTGATGGTTTTTATTTATTTATTTATTTGTGATGCCTAGGATGCTGGGCTGAAAATGATGTAATATTCATAACTTATTTATTTTTGTGTTGTGTGATGATGGTTGTTTTCATGTATTTGTGATGCCCAGGATGTCGGGCTGAAAATGATGTATTTTGAATGGTTTGGAATCGGCTTTAATTAAAATGGGTTTTCGTTTTTGTTAATTGTAGTCTTGTTTTCGTTTGTTTTTGTGATGCCCAGGATGTTGTTTTCGTTTTCCTTCTCTAATATGCATATATGCAAATATGATCTCATAAAAATTACAAAAAATGAACCAAATCTAGTACCATAAAGCTACACCATAGTTAAAGTAATTTGACAGATATGCAAAGTAATACATCATAAGTCATATACAAAGTACCAAAATGAGTTGCAATAAGAATACACAATAGTTCCACATTTTTGTACATCACAGATGCAAAACAAAAGCCATACATCATAAGTCTCATACGAATCAAACTTATACATCATAAGTTAACCAATCTGCTAAATTTTCATCAAACTAAAAGCAAAACAAAAGGCATACATCATAAGTCTCA
>NBIL01029564.1:0-12457 GCA_002752925.1 Viola pubescens var. scabriuscula
TTGTGTTCGTTCCAACCGTTGTGTCTATTCCAACCATTGTGTTCGTTCCAACCGTTGCATCCATTCCAAACAAAAAGGAAATGGCTGTTGGAACTCTTTGGTTGAAAAGAAATGGCTGTTGGAAGAGATATTACCGTATTTTAATACACAAACACTTATATAATATACTATAAATCCATCAGGACTAGTGAAGGAGTGGTCTTGACTCATGGGAATTTCATTGCTTCAGCTCTCGCATGATCACCATGGATCAAGAAGTGGCAGGTGAGACGAACCTTGTCTTTCTTTATGTATTGCCCATGTTTCATGCGTTTGGATTGGCTGCCATCACTTTCACACAGTTTCAAGTTGGGAATGCGGTTCTGTCGATGCAAAAGTTTGATTTTCAGATGGTCTTGAGGGTTGTGGAGAAGTATAAAGTGACCCATTTGTGGGTGGTACCACCAATAATACTTGCTTTGTGCAAACAAAGTATAGTTAAGCAGTATGACATTTTGTCCTTGAAGCATATTGGATCCGGAGCTGCTCCTTTGGGGAAAAAATTGATGGAAGAATGTGCTAAGAATATTCCTCATGCTGTAGTTGTTCAGGTAACTAAAACAACCCACTGCAATGAAATCTTTGTTTCCAAACTCGATTGTCATCGTCTTTATTTTTCAAACGTCGCATCACCACAAAAAAAAGAGGGAGAAGACGACGATGTGCGATCCACTTTTTGATGGGTGATTATTAGCCGAAGTGAGCTATTTTCGAGTGGGAAAATCCTACTTAAATTAGTCTCTCAAACTTCCGCAAATAAGATAGGGAGAAGACGACGATGTAGGATCCATTTTTTTATAGGTGATTACTAGCCGAAGGGAGTTATTTTCGAGTGAAAAAATCTTACTTAAATTAGTCTCTCAAACTTCCGCAAATAATCATGAAATTTACATCATCACGTAACCTGGCAGTTACTTGTGATGGTATGTGATTCGCTTTATGCCAATAAACCAAAATTGCGCTACCAAACTTGTTATTCCCCTATGTGATCATGCAAATACTACATGGTTTAGGTGAATATCTTAATCCATGGTATTTTGTAGGTTACGCAAGCGTTACATCAATTAGATGTTCCCATCCTTCGTGACATACACAGATCTGAAGCACTTGCTACGTTTCTTTCTTGTGCTCGAGACGGATTCTCGCATAATCGTTATTTACGTCAGCCGACCATTCCACTATCGTTCATACACAATAATCTTTCGTCACAAACGCGTCAGACTTACTTGTTTAGACGCACGCTTAATCAAATTTATTCGACAATTTGATTCACATTTAATGATGACAATTACATACAAGGGAGCATAAGTAGCAATTTTGATTTTTGATTTGTGTCATACTTCATGATTTGTGGTTACACATTTCACATAGGAAAATCATATTTTCTTCAAGACTTAAATAAATTCTTCAACGTCAAATTAAATTAATCCAATCAATTTAAATAATAATTCCAAGAGAATATAAATAAATGTGTCTACCAAAATAATAACAAATAATGGTCGGGTTTTTAGCCTTCTTTGGTTGTAGTATCGTCCTTTGCAAGTTCGCTTAACTCTACTTCATCGAGATCCGCACCAGAAGTAACTATATTGTGCATCTTACTTGGCTCTTATGTATGATTGGATGCTCATTTTGTATAAATTCATCATATATTTTACCCTTTTTAGATGATGATACTGCTGATATTTGGTGTATTCCCTTCCTTTTTATAGAAACCAGACAAAAGAATCAAAGAAGAAGAAAAGGAACAGAAACGCCAAGAAAATAGAGCAAAAATAAGAAAGTGGATCAAAGAGCTCAACAACAGTGCAAGAGGTCTCTTCCCTAGACCTAGGAGATGATCGCTCCAACAGCAGCGCAAAGTAACCCCACTCCTGGGCCTTGGAGAGAGTCAGTTCAGGAGGTCTCTTCCCTAGACTTAGGATGATTTCAACTGAGCTTGGGAGTCAAAATAGTGGGCCTAAGCCGTTGGATAGAAAGCATGCGCTAGCACATCTATCCACAGAGGACGCTTATCCAACAGAGTTTGATCTTTGTAAAGCTTTTTAAAGAGATGAGGACAACCAGCTTTATACTTTATCTAGACCTCTTAAGAGATAAGAACAATTTTAGTTAGTTTGGAGATTATATAGACAGGAGAGTTGGAGGAGAACGCATCTGGTTTGTTCTTCTCCTCTACCATTTTGTCTGTTTTCACTGTAGTACAGAAACTCCATTGTTTTTCTGCTCTCCTTGTCTTCTTCATTAAAACGAGGAGATTTCTAGTTTTATACAATTACTTTTTATTCAAATTTATTATGTCTTTGTCTAGATAATTAAATCGTTCCCAGTAAAGACTCCAAGAGTTATGATTCCAATATTGTGAGGTCAATGAATTTAATAAGCCTTGAATTTCGCATTTCTTCTCATCCGATTTCATCCCCAAAATTATTCTTGTTTGATTTAAGAGTGATCAACTTATGTTTTATCTTGAATAAATTACAGCTTGCCTAACAACTTTGGGTCTGCATTGTTACAAGGAATTTGTAAGCAACTAACTTGTGTCTGGCCAAAACTCTTAATGAACGAGCTAGACTCAGTTAGTGATAGAGAAGAATTGGGTTATAGGGGTGAATGAACTGATCCCTAAGCCTAGGAGAGGTCTTTCCCTATTTTTATCAACCAACTAGTTAAAATCCTATAAGTGAACCTTAAGATTACTAGGAAGGTTAGGGTTCTTAATAGAGGGTCTCTTTGAGAAATGATCGTCACTCAAATATAAATAAATCCTAATGCCTAGATGTACAATTAACTTGCGTATAATGGTAAAAAGGGATCAAACACAAGGACTACTAGGAGAGACTCTTGCCCTAGATGTATGACAAGAATAACAGACCGAAAATAGTAACACAACGGGGGGGTTGGTTTGAAGAGTTGCTTGATTAAACTAAAAAGTAACAAAAGTAAAGACAGAATGACAAAAACAAAATAGAATAATAAATGCAGTAGAGTAAGTCGATGAAAGCAAAAACAATAATAAAGACGGAATAAAATCAGATGAGAGAGAATCTTAGCAAAACGTCATTCTTAGGTTGCGTCGAGGCCTAATTAATCATTGACGCAAGAATATTCTATTCCTATAAGGGCCAGGTACTTTTAGGCCCCCTGTTTTCCTTCGTAAGAGAAACTACCCCAAGGTGCGTTTATGGGAATAGTCTTGATGCTTTGTCGTCCTTCAAGATTCGTTTCTGGAGACAATACTCAAAGGCCCATTAAGAGGAGGAAAGACACGTCTAGGGCGAGACGTTGAGAGTTCTACCCTAATTGGTTGCTTGCCCTAGCCGGATTGGACCAAACGACATGATGACTCTGATCTAGTTGTCTACTTCTATCCTACTGCCTCACGTTAGTTATTATAGTAAGAATGACAATATTCAAGAAAAATCTACTAGTAGGTGATCAAACTCCTAATAAACTCCAAATGAAATGACAAGAAAGTGACAAACAAGCAAATATAACCATAAGAATATATTAAACACAATTTGGCCTCTTAACTATCCTTTGCAACCCTCGAAATACCCTTTGCTAAGAAGGAAGAATTTAGCTACTCATGACAATAAATAAATAAACACTAGATCTAATAAATAGCATAAAGAAAGAAAGAGATAAAAGGAATAAAGTGCTTAATTAAAATCGGCCAGAGCTAATGGTCTAGTGCTAAAAGATGAAGAGATGTCCTAAAACCCTAAAAACTAAAGGTTTAAATACTCTCAAAGCTCACAAGGAGACAAAATCCAGCTAAGAGAGATACAAGACAAGGAAGGAGCGTGCTCCCTCAAGGGAATATTCGAGAAATGGCATAAGGGAATCTGCATGGAATCCCGTGCGAATCTTCTGGGAATCTTTTCTTGCGCGTCAGTGGAGAGAAAATGCAGACGTGCAACGACAAGCTCCCTGGGCTAGATAGCTTAGCAGCTAGGGCTCGATTATAAAATTGACAGCTACGCCTCAACGCTGGTCTCGACGTTTTGAGTTCCACAGAATTCCATCAAAAAGCGCATATTTTAGCATTTTTCTCTCTTTTAGCTCAGATATGCAAAAAGGATGAAATAAAGGGCAAATCAGCAGAATCATGTCCAAAATAGGGTTAAGAAAGAAGAGAAAAACATACATAAAATACGCACATCAAACTCCCTCACACTGCCCAATGCTCGCCCTAGAACATTCACAAAAACTGAAAACAACCCCAAATCAGAACACTTAACCGTCAACCCCAAGCACAAGCATAAACAGATCCATTAACATGCTCAGCCCTAATCAAAACACAACCCTGTCTCGATAAACATCTACATCAAACCACTAGGATAACGACCCTAAAGGCTAGACTTTCCTGCACCAAGCCTTGACAAAAGCAATCCTCACTAGATTAGGTATATGCGCTCACATTAGAAAACAAGGTTAGGCGTTTAACCACTCAAAATAATGCAATAATATAGCACAAAGAAGAGCTTGCATATCAATCCGAGTTAAAATCCACATGCATGGTCAATCAATCAATCAATCAAAAAGAACTTTGCATCGAAAAAGAAAAAGATAGAAGGGAAAAGGCAGAATATGGAAATGAGAGATGGAGAATAAGAAGAGAGGATAGAAAGAAAAGAGGAAAGATCAGAGGAAGAGAAAACAGAGAGGAAGATAACCAGCTCAAACCTGGAGGGATTCCTTGGCTAGAAAAAGGAAGAAGTAGGCAAGACAACATCCGCCGAGGGCAAGAGGCGAGGGCTAGATGATGGTTTTCTCTTTCGTGCGGAAGCTCTTTTCTTAATGGCGACGTTGGCATAAGCTTCATTTTTTGCTCGCGTTTTACCCCCCTTTTTCTTTTACTTTTCTGTTTTTTTCTTTTAAAAGGGGCACGAACCTTAACAACTTCACTCAGCTAGGGCAGATTTTCCTTTTTGTGTTTTCTTTTTGTGACTTGCCCTAGCTCTACTTTCACCATCGAGACTTCCCTTCTTAGGCTCCCCCACACTTTGACTTTTCTAAGTGTCTAGCCCTCGACATTACCCTCTTCAAATGTTGCTTACCTGCCAAGGAAAAAGATCAAGAAAATAAGCGCTAGTGGTTATGAAGAGGAGATAGAGAGGGGTAGATGAGTGTCTAGGGCAAGATGAAGAAAAAGAAAAGAAAAAGAAAGAAAGAAAAAGAGAGAAAAGAAAATGATGCAAAGACTTTTGTCACATTGATGCTTTCCCATGACTAATGGTGCCTATACCCACGGATATTATGCAAACCTAGCTAGAGCCTAGTTAACCATTTAGTTCACACATGAAAAATAAAGTGTTTGGCCCAATGCTCTCACATGGTGTTGTTTGTGATTGCTGGTGTCTAGGCCTAGATGCAGATATAAGGGCTAATAGGCAGAGTATGCATGACTAGGGCAAGACATGATGAATGACAGTTCAGGCTATGTGCACATGATTAAAGGTGTGTGTCCATTCAATGGGGGTTTAAAAACTAGGCAGTGCTGACAAAATCCAAAAATAAAATAAAAATAAAAATCCAAAAATTTAAAAGAACCCACGAATAAACAATCATGCAACAAGCAGAGAAATAAACATGCAGTCAAGCAAACAAAGATACTAAAATAAATATGCAAACACAAAAATCCTCCCCCACACTTAGGCATCGCATTGTCCTCAATGCGAGGGAGGTGAGAAACAAACACACAAGTAAATAAATAAGTTCACAAAAAATAAATTAAAAACAATACAGCAAAAGAGTAAAAGAGGTGGAAATGTTTTTGCGGTCCCGAGGGTATGATTGTTTGGGGGGAATTAGGAGGGTGGGAGGTTGCGCTTGGCAACATCAGCCGTCAAGGCCTGAAGCTACGTTACGATGTATTACAGGAGACGTTCCAGCGCTGGTGCTACAACGGAGGTTGGAGTGGAGGAAACATCAGTGTTGGCGTCTTAGGCATGATCGGCAAAAGTGGGCTGAACTTGACGTGAGGAACTTGCTTGGGCAGGACGCGCAATGACTTAAGGCCTTGATCTTTGGGAAAGATCGGGATATTTGAATTTTCCGCCATGCTTGGCACCAAATACCTGCTCATTCTGCGTCGTGCAACCTACGCTAAAGCTCAAAATACCCTATGAGAGACACAAGTGCCCCATCCCATCATGGGTTTTGGGGTCTAATAATGTAAAAGGAACAGGCTTATGAAGGTTGCAAGATTTAACATCAAAATCACGGCAGTGAATAGCAAGAAGAGTGACAAGCGATCCTAAAATGGGACTCTGATTTCTGTTTTGCACATTCATGACAACTAAAGCAACCCAATAACCCAAATTTACCCAACACTTGTGCACCATACACCACAGGAAGAATAATTCTTGCATCGATAACTAGCCTGAGGTATTAAACTTACCTGCGAAGGTAAGGCCCAGATATCAGTGTAGGATTCTAAGAGCAGGGTTAACAAACTCATGGGCTTTGAAAGATCTAGGGCTAAACTCGGCATTAGGATCACCGGTTAGCTCTCTAAACATAACATTGGCATAAAAAACAACAGGAATTACAGTCAAAGCATTTTTATAAGCAGCAGATTCTAACTCATCAGATCTAACAAAATTATGCAAGTTGTTCAAACCATTCAAAGACAATTTTGACCATTTGTTCATCAAACGAAAGTTAACAACTTCAAGCATAGACAGATTGGGTCCTAATTTGCCCTTGGGCTTAAAATGCTCGGGGGCAGTCCAAAAAGTGGTGAAAAACTCAAGCGAGAGCTCAAGGTATGTAGGGTGTTCAAGGAAGAAAAGAGTCTCCCACCCTATGTTCCGAATGAGCTCTCGGACTCGCGACCCGATACCCATTCTATTTAACAAGTCCAAATCTAGGCGCGCGCAGGGGCTAACACCTTTGGAATGAAAAGCATGCAATTTATCGATAGAGGGCTTGTCATGAAAGACCAACTAACCATGCAAAGAGGAAAGGTTAGAGGGCACCTGAAGTTTGGTAGTGGGTCGAGGGGTAGACGCGGAAATCAGCGTCTTACCCTCAACGGGTGAAGACTCCACGATGGGTCGCTTTTTCTTTAAGGTCGAGGTTGTGGCTTTACCCTTCTCTTCTGCGGTATACTTCCGTTTGGTGGTGGCTGGTGTTGTCATTTTCACTATCTTATCCGTTCTGGCAGGAGTTTGCTGTGCTTTCAACTGTTCTTCTTTCTCAGTTTCCTCTGTTTCGTCGTCCTCCCTAGCTAGCTCTGCTTCACCTTTCCCTGTCTCTTCTTCTTTTTCCTCTTCCTCATCTTCATGTTCATCACGCTCCTCCTCCTTACTGTCATCTTTCTCTTCCTCGTCAATTTCCATGGCAGAGTCTTCTTTTTCTTTTACTGGCGCTACCTCTTTCGCTACCACCACATGCAGAGCTTTCTTTTTCTTGGACTTACTGCGGCCGGAGGTGGAGCTAAGGTTTATTTTGGTCATTCTCCCAGATCGAAGCATGGTGTGGGTTGGAGGGACAGATCCGATGACTTCAAGCTCGTCATCCGACGGAGGGTTGGTTGGCGTCCAGCATTCTATTTTGTTAATTAATTATAACAAAACTCAATCGGTCATATTCGGATACTAAAATTAGACTTAAATCTCCTTGGAATAAACCTCTTATCGCTTGTTGTAATATTCTTTATTTCTGTGCGATAGGTTGTATTAATTTTATTTTTGACAAATTCGGCACTCATCAATGTATCCATGGGATCTAACTCGTTATCCATCACTTCGGCCAAATAGTCTTTGTCTGGATGTAACGCCTTCTGTTTCTCGGCAAGCGCATGTTGCATCTCTTTAACTGGAAGAGATGGTTGATGTTCACATAGAAACTCAAGAACTACAGCCCAATATTATTCATAGCTGCCTTGCACCATCTCGCTCATCTCATTCGTGATTTCCGCGGAACACTTGTACTCAGCGAAACAATCATGCAATCCTTTAGCTATGCCTTCGTTAAATCCTTTCTTCTGACCGTCACGGAATCCTTGCTCATGGTGTGTCTTCTCTGCATCAGCCATCAACTTGCCAAAATTCAGGAGCTGCTCCTTTGCGATCCTCAAGCTCTCTTCAATCTTCCGCAGGTTCTCTTCCTTCTTATCGTTCTTTTTTGCAACCTCGACAAGATCATTAGACAACATTACAACTGTCGTCGCGGTCACTTTCTTCACCTTTACCAGCTCTTGTTTCAAATTAGACACCTTCTCTTGCATATTTTTGTCGAGTTTCTTCAACACCTCGACTAAAGATTGCGTGACCTATGCACAACAATTCCAGACATAAATACAAAATTATTGTAAATGAAAGGAACTTCAAGTGACTGTGGCGCATACCTCTAAGCTTTTGTTGATGCATTTTTTCACCTGCACATTAGTAGTGTCATTCTTCAGTTGGTCAATGTCAAAAGAGAGGATGGGTTGGCTAACAACTCCACCGATAGCAGGTGTTAATGACCTCAATTCTACCTCGACGGGTGGTGTTTTTTTCCTCACGGAAGTTGCAGATTCCTGTAAATTATAAAAAACTTTTTTGACGTATTTAGAACCATGATCGTCCACCTCTGAGTAACCACTTCTCTTGGACACCGCAAGCAAGCTAGGCCGAAAACAAAGCTTACCCTCTGCACGAAACAAATATCATCAAAAGTCAATCACAAGAAATATTCAACGATATTTGCAACATATACCAACCATCGTCAATACAAAAACTATTAGAGGGTGTAAAAATCAGGCGAAGAGTTGCCTCGAGAGGACGAGGTGATACGCTAATAGGGGTATGATTGCATATTTGACTTTGTATCTCTTTTTCAACGTCATTTAGGCTTGGCGTAGAATTAAATAACCGCACTCGCGACTCATGCCAATTATGTGGAGTGGACCACTTGCCGATCTTTGGTCGAATGAATAGGAATTATTCCTTCCAGAAAACATTTACACGGTGGCAGCTTGGTTGTTAACATCGGTTCTCCTTCGCGTTGGGAAAAATGGTAAATCAATTTATCGTTTGCTCTCACCAACTTCGCGAATCGACGGAAAATTTTCATCGATAGGGGAACTCTTGCACGTTTACACGCGCCCATAAACCCGATAAGGAAACTCCAACCCTGTGGCGTCAGCTGACTTGGACATAGTTGATATTCTCGGAATAGCTGAATAAGGAATTTATGGAATGACACTCACATTCCACGTCTCAGTTGCTCAACGAAAACTGTTAGATAGTTAGCCGGCGGACGTGACGCATATTCACCCATTCGCGAAACGAGGCAGTCATGCTTTTCCACGAGATAGTACTTGCTCAGCACATTCTTCATCATCGCGGGATAAAAGGACAATTCAGAACATGACAAACAAAAGTTGTCTTCCGGCCCCATATGATCATAGGCGTTCACTTCTATAGTCGCATAGTCCGGCCACAATTCTCCAAGACTTTCCAATACTTCATCAAGATGACCCATAATTGTCTTCTTTTTTATTATTTCCGCTTTCTCCTCCTTTAGCACACTAGGAACGAATTTAATGAATACATTAGACACGACATCTCTATTCGGATCGGGTGTGCAAGATTTTCGCGTCGGCATGACATCAGCACTAGATTCTATCGAATCTATATCGTTATCACTATCTAGTTTATCTCTCTATTGCTTAAACATATTGTTATTGACAGGATATGGACTAAAATCAAAACATGTACCTTTCGAGGTGCTAGAACTGCATTTTTTGTTCTTTGAAGGTCGGTCATACTTTCTCTTTGTCCATAATTCCGCAACTTGTGAGTCGTCTTGTTTGGAATGGTACGCTTTTTCCATCTCTCGTCGTGGCTCCTCACTCTTTCACCCCTCGTACTACGATATTTGGGCACTCCCTCGGCTACTTTCTCCGTCGTGATCGCTCTCGGTTTTTCGCCCATCACCTTGGCGGACGACAACTTCAATAGCTTTTGACTCGTGACATGCTCACACCCTCACAACTATTGGATTGACGTGTAAGGATTGCGTTACACACGTCCCTAGACGACAAATCCTCACGATGGTTGCTCATGTCTCGATTGTCAGTTTCTTTTCTACTGCGAAAGTGTTGGCTATTGGCTGGAAAACCACACACAAGCTTTACGGTTTCACTAGACGACTCTACCCAAGCCACCAGTAAAGGCTTCGTAGGAGCAATGTTGTAATCGTCGGATGAGATCACACCGCTTAAGAATAAATGACAAAAAAAAAAATACAAAGAAACAACCATGAAAAGAAGAAGTAAAGAAGAGAAGCCGAGAATGATGTTGGAGGCTTTGGTTATGTTGTGTATCTATATATATGCACAAGGAAGACACAATAGGGTTTTAATTATGGTAGCTTAGCATTCCTACTCAGAAACGAATTTTCTACTTCAATTGCAATTAAGACTCTTGCAATTGGAGCAATTTCTATGTCTTTCAATTTCTTGCCATAATTTTGGCTTCTTTCCTTCTTTGAATATGCGACAACCATATGGCTTGGATGAATATTAATTAATTGGCTTGGTCCATTTAATTAATTAACGACGCGGTCATAGGATACACGACATGATTTATGGTGGTAATTAATTTATTGGTTGATCTACTGATTTAATTACTGCATATATCAATCATCAAAACAAAAATTAATAATTTTACTCTTTACTACGGCACGAAGTTTCTTCGATGGGTTTGATATCGGCCGGGGGCAGTAATGTTAGGGCTTCCTTTGTAACCCTTGTATTAATTTGTGTAACTCCTGTATTTAATTCCTTTATGCTTTGTATGGGAACTAAAGTGCACGAAGGAAAAGAGAAAAAATTTAACGAGGGAAAGGAAAGGAAAGGAGAGTAGAGAAATTATGTTGTATGGTTGCATCTTTTATATACAAGGAAAAAGGAAGGAAATTTTAATATTTGTGTATGATAACATGGATGGAAAGGAAAGGAAAGGAAATTTAGTTATTTTTACCACTTTACCCTTATAACAAATTACTAGCTATATTCAATTGGATTGAAACTAAGTAACTCTATTTTGCACTTCATGTTACCTATGTTAGTTTTCATAATGCATTAGATTTTAGTTATCAGGCTCCTTCAGTCCTTCTGCAAAATATCCATTGCCAATCAACGCAATGTTTCATGTTTTCAGATCAAATGAGCAAGGTTACACCACAAAGGGTTGTCACCCCACAATCCCAATTGACTTTAACCAAGTAAAAGGCAAGCATGCATATGGAGATGAATGAATTATCAATAACACCCAATAAGGCTTCTGATCATTAATACTAGGGATCCAATAACAACAACTACATGAAGTGACATGCGGCAGCAGAATGCATATACCTATTTGTTAACATAACCTCCAGGAATCAATCATGGAGTACAGAAAAATTACTAACAAGCTCAAATCCATTTGCGGCGCACTGAAAATCTCCGAAAAATTAAAAGAATACTCTACAAGTCCAAGCAGAAGATAAAATAAGTAGCAAACAAGGTTTCTTGAACAAGAAACATAAGTCCATGATTTCAGTCTAGAATCTAGATAATTAATGGAATTGAAAGACTTCAAATTGATGTACCAAACATTTGGTGCATCAAATAATCATTGCGCTCCGGTAATGGACATCCAAAAAATTTCCTTACCCTTGCAGCATCTTCCGTGAGAAAGTCATAGGCTTTATAGCGAACATGAGCCTCAACTCCAATTCTCAGCAGCTCTTCATACACTTCTTCCTCCGAATAAACACGCACCCGTGTTTTTTTTGCAATTTCATTTCTCTTATCTACAAATGTGTTCCCTTTTTCAAGTTGTTTAGCAACAATTTTAATAGCAACTCTCACTTTCGAATAATCCTTTTGACTGGTCTTTCGCTTTCGCTTATTTGGAGATGTCACCGAGTGACTTTCTGTATTAACTTATGGAGTGGGAGATCGAGCTGGAGTCACCGGTTCACTTTCATGTCCATATAAATCATCAAAATTCTCTAGAGAAACTTCTTGGCTAGCAACTAAATGATCAATGCCTTCAATATTAATGTTCATTGTCGGAGTACCATCCTTCATTTTTGCCCAACGACTTGTTTTCTCCTTCGCAGTCTCAGCATAATCACCTATTGCTCTATCTTTCGCATAAAGCGAAAGTAACTTATCATAGTGAAGAATTTCAACATTCATGAACTTCTTTGCATGAGGATGTGCCTGTAAAAGAATAAAATGAGAAGAGGCAAATATATTAAACAAATTCTTATAAATGTTATGCTAAAAATGTCATATTAAAATTTAAATATGTATTTTTACCTCGATTAATTTTTCCCAAACCTCAGGCTCCGCATCAAACTTTTTGTTATAGGACTCCAAGAAAAACCACTTGTATGCTTGAAAATATCATAGCATTGTGTGAATTTT
>NBIL01029568.1:0-12524 GCA_002752925.1 Viola pubescens var. scabriuscula
GCTCCTATTGAAGTTGTTTAATGAGACTTGAATCTGATTGGAGGTTAGGGTTTACTGAGGTAAGAAAGGAGAAAATGGCGATTGCAACAGGAACGAAGAAGAAGCAAATCGCGTCAGACTTGGGTAAAATCAAAAGAGCGAACCGTTCGCTCTTTTGAACTTAACATGAACGACGCGTCATTCACGTAACCCATTTCCATTAGACTGAACGACGCGTCGTTCATTCAGTCCAATGCAATGACCCTAAACGACGCGTCGTTTGACTGATCCATTTTATAAAAGAAAACGGGCCGGGTTTGATGACGTGGCATGACACGTCAGCACCGTCGCCACGTGACGTCTGATGTGTCATGCCACGTAGACAGTTAACGGTGGGTGAGTAACGGTGTTAGGGGGAGGTGCCAAATGTGACATTTCGTTTGAGTGGAGCTGCCATTTAAAACACAATAAGAGTGGAGGTGCCAAATGAGTCATTTAAATCGAGTGTAGGTGCCAAATTTTTCAATAACCCATAAAATAAATAGCATATGTAGCCACATAAACGAATAATGCTATATGTAAGGATATTTAATCCTTAACCTTGCAAATAATATTAGTTATCAACCGACGAGCTACCCACATCTTAATGGCAATTTTTAAACTACTTCACATAGGATACAAACTTTAACAAATTAAAATCTCCTTCATATAACCCAAAACTCGACTCGTATATACATTTATACTCTTTAACTTTCAAGCATTTGGAATTCGATCCTTCATTACGTTTATGCAGACTTTAGTGAATTTTATAATTTTGATGTTATTTAACTACGATAGATATAATTAACGTTATTGTGATGTTTATTATTATAGTTATTATTCTTTAAATTATAAGTTTGTAGATGTGCGTTAAAACGAGTATTAATGCATGACCATGTAGATAGATTTTAACAACGTAGATCGAGTTTTACCATTTAAACCCGACATTGACCGTATAGACCTATTTTTTAATATGTTAGGATTGAAGTTGGCCATTTAGGCCTTGATATGATACCTTAGGCATCGTATTCTGACTTGTAAGTTTGAATTTGATCATTTAGGGGTAATTTTGACTATATAATTTTGAGTTTAACTATTTAATTATACAGACTAAAAGTTGACTGCCTAGTTTAAACATGCAAATTTAGGTTAAAGAAACCATTTTTTGATGGACAAACTATTATTTCAATAAATTTTTCTATTGGAATTTACATTTTTATTATATTTGATTTAGCAATAGTTGAATACCGGAACTAAAAGTCTTTTTTTATAAGGTGCTTAAAATAGAGGCTAAATGCACCCCGTTTCTCCCCTAACTTTTAGGCTGCACCAGGAAAAAAAGTAAAAGTTGTCATAAGTGGGTTTAAATAGGCAATACTTAAGGCCATATTTGGTTCATCCAAATTAACTAAGTCAGGGTCCAACTCTTGTGCGTAAGATAAGTGTACACACTAACACCATTATTTAATTCTAAAATAATAAACTATGTGTATAAGAATTGGCGTATATAGCACACACGTCTATATATATACCAACTTTATTATCAACTCAGCTATGCCTAGGGGGCAAACTCCTCCAAATGATAAGCGCGTAAAAAACCCAAAAATTCCCTCGATTTTTTGTTTATTACATGTTTTTAGTTTGAGAGCGGTTTTTGTATACATTTTGGAGAAAAATTGGTACGCTGTGTCGGGTACACGCCATTTTATTATTTCCATACCATTTATCTCCTAATTTTGAACTTAATTAAATATGGTGTGTTGAAAAAGGCAAGAAACAGTAGGGGTGTGTTGTGGTGTTGGATTGGCAAATAACAAAGAGGAAAAATCGGTTGTCCATCCCTTTTTCATAGCTATGCTCTATGACCCTTTCCCTCTCCACGTCTCTACTCTACTCATATTTACTTTTATTTATCTTTTAGGTATTTTCTATTTTTATAATTGTGTGTGTTTATTTTAAAGATTTTTGTTCCTCAAAACTCTCTCCATCTTGGAAAAAAAGAAAAAAAAGAGAAAAAAAGTCCCAAACATTTTCTCACTCAAACCTGTTCTGGTTGATGGGTGGTGGTCTACTCATTTCCTCTTCCTTCTTCCTTCAACTAACAACTACCTTCTCCTTTTTTCTTTCACCATGCTACAACTATTTCTCTTATGTTTCTCCACCTCGTCCTCGTCCATTTTCTTCATGCAAGTTTAAATCGCGGGTTTGTCCTGCAATTCTTTTTTTTAAAATTTGATTGCATTCATGTCTACCTTTTACATTTGAAAAAAGAAATTGGTAATCATTGATGTTAATCATGTTTCATTTTAATGCAACATGATTGTCTACATGTTCCCAATCATTCTTGCCACTCAATAAACACAATCCATTTAAAAATTGGTGAAAATAGTCAACAATTAAGGATTGTGGTTATTTTGATTAGCACATTGATCATGACTCGCAAACTTCGTGCATACCACACACACAAAACACAACTTCTTTTATGTACATAAACATGACCCAATTCTCGATTACTTCCTGTTTGCTGCAATCTTTGCCCCAAATGGTCCAAAAAGACCGAATACTGATGCTCGACTAAGATTAATTTGTATCCCAAACACTAGATTTCTTTTCCCAATTTGCTCAATTTCCATCTAACTTCTTCTCCTTTTCTCTGGAAAAAAAATGTTATCTTCAGGAATTCCTGTCCAGGGGTGTGCTCGTGCTGCCCGGTCCGCGTCATCGAACCTAGCCAAGACGCCTAAACGTAACCCATCTGCAGTATGTCTTCTTGTTCCATTACATTACCTTTAATTTCTGAATTCAAGAACCGATTTTATTTCATACATGTATATATACACACGAATTCTTGCAGATGAGTGATTGCATTCGGGCAGAAGAAACAACAGGATATGAACTGAAAAAGCTGGAGGAACATACCAAGAATCATCATAATAATAACAATACTAATGACATACATAGTAACACTAATACACCATATTTAATATCCAATCCTCTCTATCAAGACACCAACAAGATGGACGAAACAGAAACAAACAACAAAGATTTGCAAGGAAATGTGCATAATGCCAAGATTACAGACAACGTGGTAGCGAACCGTCTGATAGATCGCAGAAAGATGGATCCTTTAGTAAAGCCGCTTGGGAATGTTAGTTCAAAGCTACAGTCACCTGCTAGTCTAGGGCCTGGGACACCTTCTCAAACCCCATCGAGTACTCGCAGCGGACGCAGCAGCAGCAGCTACACAGGCACTCGTTCCAATAGTTTAGAGAGCAGCAGCACTCCTCTGAGGCCTCACACGGGTGGTGACAGCAATTGGGATGCCATCCATTTCGTAAACTCCAAAGGCACAGTTGGTCTTAGCAACTTCCGGCTCCTGAAGCGCCTAGGATATGGCGATATTGGGAGTGTTTACCTTGTTGAACTTCGAGGGACTAACGCGTTCTTTGCGATGAAAGTAATGGACAAGGCCTCTCTCGCGAGTAGGAACAAGCTGTTGCGCGCGCAGACTGAGAAGGAGATTCTTGGACTTCTTGATCACCCTTTCTTGCCAACTCTGTACTCTTATTTTGAGACTGACAAATTCTACTGCTTGGTCATGGAATTCTGCAGCGGAGGAAATCTTCATTCCCTTCGCCAAAAGCAACCCAGCAAGTACTTCACCGAGGAAGCTGCAAGGTGCGTATTCGAATAATGTCTAAAGGCAAACTATCCTAATATATCTGAAATCCTGACATGTTCTGTTTTCACAACAGGTTTTATGCTTCAGAAGTGTTGCTCGCGCTTGAATACTTGCACATGTTAGGCATAGTTTACAGGGACTTAAAACCTGAGAATGTGCTAGTAAGAGATCAGGGTCACATTATGCTATCCGATTTTGATCTTTCCCTCCGTTGCTCGGTAAATCCAACATTGGTCAAGTCCTCGTCAACACATGTAAACAATGGAAACAACGGTGGCGGAGGAGGCAGAGGCATTTTGGACGATGAAGTGCAAGGCTGTATCCAGCCTTCAAACTTCTTCCCCCGAATCCTGCCAAGCAAAAAGAACCGAAAATCTAAATCCGATTTCGGGCTGTTCGTTGGAGGATCCCTCCCAGAACTGATGGCAGAGCCTACAAATGTTCGATCAATGTCGTTCGTGGGGACACACGAATACTTAGCCCCAGAGATTATCCGCGGTGAGGGTCATGGAAGCGCAGTGGATTGGTGGACTTTCGGGATATTCTTGTACGAGCTGCTGCACGGAACAACACCATTCAAAGGTCAGGGGAACCGTGCGACGCTGTTCAATGTGGTTGGGCAGCCATTGAGATTTCCTGACACACCACAAGTGAGTTTAGCCGCTCGAGATCTGATAAAAGGGCTTCTGGTGAAAGAACCACATAAAAGGATCGCGTACAAAAGAGGAGCAACAGAGATCAAACAACATCCTTTCTTTGAAGGAATGAATTGGGCTCTGGTCAGAAGTGCTCTGCCTCCACATGTGCCTGAACCTCTAGATTTCTCTCAGTATGCAAGCAAAGAAACACCAACACCACCTGACAAGAAGATGCCACCAGGCAATATTGGTACTGACAAAAGCTATGATAGTCCTGGTCATGACTCTTCTTACATAGAATTTGAATACTTTTAGATCTCTCTTTCTCTCTCTATATATATACAAATGTTTTATAAAACAAAATTACATTTGCATATTATATATAGAGAGAGATCTCATTTATGTAAGCATATACATAATCTGCATCTGAATCAAGGGGATGTATAGTTTTTTTGCTGTACAAAGGAAATGGATTGCAGGTGCATCTAAGGAGACATTTCTTGACAAAATTTCATTCAATTCTTTCTAGGTGGGAAGAAGTAAATATTTTTGTGTGAAGGATATATAGACATTTCATTCATGTTCTTTTTTTCCCCAATGATTTAGCAGAGGCTATCGTTTTGTAAGAAAAATGTAAATGTGCAGCCGTCATTTTTTTATGAGAAGGGACCCTTTTTTATATATAATTGAATCTCTTTTCTTAGGATGGTAAATGATTTCTCAGCCTGAAATGATATCTTCTGCTTAGAGTTCAAACCCGTACAGTTTTTCCACGCATACCTCAAACATATCAGGTCACATAGCAGAAAAAATGACAACAAAACAACATCACATGATTGGTGTTAGTAGATACTAATGCATTGCGCATGTGTTGCCTCTCTAACACACGTTTATGATACCCAAAATAACAACATGTGCTACAAAAGATGGAGAAGGAAATACCAAGTGTTGGTGAAAGGTAGGTGAAAGTGAAAGGTAGGAAGCATGACGGAAGTTTGTTAGGTTGAAATCATTCATCTTTTGGGATTATGTTCATGTTTATTTATATTTATATTTGCAAATATATTTGATTTTATATAAGAAAATATTAAAACAGTAAAACTCGTGATTTAAAAGTAAACCAAACATAGTTTTGTATTATTTTTTAAAGGGAAATTGTGTGATTTTTACCAAGTGACGTGAATTGTTTTACTGTTAATGCTTACTTTTTTTTTTTTTACCAAGTATTCCGGCCTCGTGGGGTTTGGTCAAAACGTTGTCTGGATTCTCTAAACAAAAGAAAAGACGGTGATGGTGGGCGGAGTTTACCATTTATAGCCTGGAAAAAGAAGCACCAATAATTTGTTCTTCATCTCTCTGCCCTTCGCCTTTCCTGTAGCCTTTGATCACTATCATCACCCTATTACTACTGCAGAGGCTGTAATTAGCAGAAAATCATAGTCAAGAAATGGCATTCCAGAAGATTAAGGTGGTCAATCCCGTGGTTGAAATGGATGGTCTGTTACTTTCTCTTCTCTAATCACTTTCTTCTTCATACGTGTTCATGCACCCAACTTTTCTTTCTGTTTTCTGCTTTTGTTTTGATTCTTTATTATTGTCTCTCCTTTCTTATGATGTCTTTTATTCTTTCAGGAGACGAAATGACGAGAGTTATTTGGAAATCCATCAAGGATAAGGTCTGTTTCAGCTTCTTATTTCCAATTAGCATTTTCTTATCATGCCATATTCTCTGATTGTTCTGTTTGCGTTTGCAACTTTTTTTTTTTGGGTGTTTTTTGGGGCTCTTTCCACAGCTTATTTTGCCATTTTTGGATTTGGATATCAAGTATTTTGACCTTGGCCTCCCTAACAGGGATGCTACAGACGACAAGGTTACTGTAGAAAGTGCTGAAGCTACTCTCAAGTACGTGCTCTTCCACTTCTTTTGGACACTACTGTAGAATTACTGTTATAATCTTCATTTCTCTTGGTATTTTGTCCTTTCTCCCTAGTTGGAATCATACTGCAAACTAGACTTTTTCATTCCTATCTTTTGGGTTTTCCTGTCATTGCAGATATAATGTTGCAATCAAGTGTGCAACTATAACTCCAGGTACAAAATCAATACTATGGAGTTATGGTGTACTAAATCATCTGCTTGGTATTCTTGAATATTTACAAACTATGTTAACTTGGCTATTTCCATCTCATAGATGAAGATCGAGTTAAGGAATTTAGCCTGAAAAGTATGTGGAGAAGTCCAAATGGCACAATTCGGAATATCTTAAACGGTGATGAATTGTTTCATTAACGTTTTTACTTGTTTCCTATTAAATTTCATGCCGGCTGCAATGGCTTCATTGCGTTATTATTAGTATTTACTTTCTCTTTCTCTTGTTTATATTACAGGCACAGTCTTTAGAGAGCCAATTATCTGCCAAAATGTTCCCCGACTTGTGTCAGGTGTGCAATGATTTGTTGATGTTTGTCTGCGCTTTGTCTTTAAAAAGAACTGAGCAAAATACTAACTGTGGTAGTGTTAAGGTTGGACGAAGCCAATCTGCATTGGAAGGCATGCCTTTGGTGATCAGTACCGAGCAACTGATACAGTTATACAAGGACCTGGCAAACTTAAGCTGGTATTTGGTAAATATCCTACTCTCAAACATAGGCTCCTAACCGTGAATGAGTTTCATTTCTGTAAGGTACTTGTGGAAGAGATTAAGAACTCAAATTATGCTCCTCTCTCTCCATTTGTCTCACCCTCGTATTTCAAATGTTTACCTCATCATCTTATGGCATGATGACATCACAACTTTTTCAGTACCAGATACACATGACGCGAAGACAGAGTTTGAGGTTTTCGAGTTCAACGGTGCTGGAGGTGTGGCTTTGGCCATGTACAACACTGATGAGGTTTTGATTCCAATCTTTTAAATTTTATTTATTTATTTTACTAAGTAGACAATAGATTAAGTCACTGGAAGTATTCAGGATAATGTTTTTGATTGAACAGTCGATTCGTGCTTTTGCTGAGGCTTCAATGAACACTGCTTACCAGAAAAAGTGGCCACTTTATCTCAGCACTAAGAATACCATTCTTAAAAAATATGATGGCAGGTAAACGCTCTCCTTGCTCATTTCATTGTCAACTTGACTCTTTTCCTATGGCTGATTGGACTGGTCTTCTTTGATGTGAAAATCACATGTTATTCATTTACACCATTGTTGACATATCCTACTCTTCATTGCCTTGCAGATTCAAGGACATATTCCAGGAAGTTTATGAAGCTCAATGGAAATCTAAGTTTGAAGCTGCAGGGATATGGTGAGTTGTTCTATCCAACATGGTGATTATTTTGGCAAGTCACAGGACTTTTCTTTACTATGAAATTTATGAATTGCAGGTATGAACATCGTCTCATTGACGATATGGTGGCTTATGCTCTCAAAAGTGAAGGTGGATATGTATGGGCCTGCAAAAATTATGATGGAGATGTGCAGAGTGATTTCTTAGCCCAAGGTTTGCATCAACTATTAGCTTTATGTTCATCCCAAGTCAATATTTCTATTTTTCTCTTTTTAGTGGTGAAGCAATGCAAAGGTGTTTGTGCTGGGAGGGTACAATTGAAAGATTTAATTCTAGTTTGATTTTTACCTAAAAACAAGATTTTCATTTGTACAGGATTTGGATCTCTTGGGTTGATGACATCAGTACTGGTACAGCTACTTCATACATTTTTTCTTCCCATTGAATTTTTTTCCAAACTATTCTCCCTTCCACATTTTTGTTTTGGTATGTGACTTGGGTCAGGTATGCCCTGATGGAAAGACGATTGAAGCTGAAGCAGCACATGGCACTGTTACTCGCCATTTCCGGGTTCATCAAAAAGGAGGTGAAACCAGCACAAACAGTATAGCCTCAATTTTTGCCTGGTCTCGTGGTCTTGCACACAGGTGTGAGATCAATGTTGCTTTTGTCAGACACATAAAAACCATGGTGTTTACGTTGAAAGTTGAATATGAATTTGATTGTCAAATTACAATTGGAGTATGATTTTGTTCTCAGGGCAAAGCTGGACAGCAATGCCAGGCTGTTGGATTTTACCGAGAAACTGGAAGCAGCCTGCACTGGAGCTGTTGAATCAGGGAAGATGACCAAGGATCTTGCACTCCTTATTCACGGTCCTGAGTAAGGAATGACTAAAGGCTATTTCGTTTTGCAGTTTTATAATTATTCATGTTTATTAATATCACGAAATCTTTTGATATGTATAGGGTTAATAGGGCCCAGTATCTGAATACAGAAGAGTTTATTGATGCTGTAGCCAAGGAGCTGAGAACAAGACTCTCTGTCAGAGCAAAGTTATAAACTTCTTGGTCCTTAATTTTGGATTATGCTCGGCAATAATGGTTTAGCCAAAGTTGTTTCAACTGACATGGTATGTGCTTGAATAAATCTTGACCATATTTAGTCACTTCCTCTCTTTTGCTGGTTTTCCTTTTCCTTTTCTTAGCAAATGAATAGATTCGAGAAGTACATCTTTTGGGTTACTTCAGACGTCACTTTTAGCCTACCATCACTTGGTTAAATTTTGGTGCTCCCTGAAGAAGTTTGATTAGTAATCCCATTATTTGTTCCTGGTATTCCTTGTTTAGTAGTTTAACACTACTACCAGTGCACTACACAGGTGGCTGGCAGTGTAGGTAAAAATGGTCATGAATAAGATCTGACTGGTGGATAATTTTTTCACTAACATCACATATCCCACAAATCAGAAACTGGTGTCAGCTTTTGGATTTGATTCATTCAGGTTATTTCTTCATAAAGCTGCTATAGGTTGGAAGACACATGCATATTGAGGAGGTGATGAACATGTCAGCCTATCAGTTTCAGTGACCTTTTAGTTCATTATAGTTTGATGGGGGGGAGGACCGAGGACCCCTATCAATGCTGCATACATAGGATTCAATGATGGTCTTAGATAGTAGATGATTCTAGAAACAGTTACCCTTGATAAGTGAAGATGCAGTTTTTGATGTTCTTATCTTGATGCCTATAGGGAGGTTTAGCTCTGCGTCGTTTTGAATAACTATAGTGTCTTCAGATAGTTTAGTGTAGAATGTTTCACATTGGCACAGAGGTATCTGTAAATTGGAGGCAGAAAAGCTTTCCATTCTTCTAGTTACTGAATGAAGGATTATTGGTAACGAAAGATATTAAGAATTCCTTTTAGTCTTGAGATTATTAAATTTTATTTCTCTTTATATCTGCTGCTTCTGTCGACATGCAATAAGAATAGAGCTTCTGCTTCTATGATCAATTAACTTGACATTTTCCCGCCACTTAGGGAAATGTATCTGTGTTGCTTTTACCTTGTTTGTTGTGAATAACTACTGTTTTGTACCATAATTTCTGAGGTGGCCCAGTTTTTGTAGTATTTGATACAAGTGTGAAGTTGTTGATCCTGTCTGGATTGTTACATTCTCTAGGTTGCTTGTACCTTGATTGTTGATCTCTGATTCTAGTTGGGTCCTTCATCTGTAACGTTGTAATATGTTATACCTCTCTAGATTCCGGTCTGGAGAGCACTATAGTATATAATTGATTCTTTCTCTAATTCCGGCACAGCATCAGAGCTGCAGCCTTTTCCCTATTTGAAACTCTCGGTACTGGAAAATTGGCTCTTAATGCTTATGTTTTGTTATTTATCATTGCAGGTCATGACTCGAAGGGAAAAATGAAGTTCGATAATAAAAACCGGAAATGGAGAGCGCTTCATTGATTACTTGGTGATGGGGAAACATTTTTTTTTAAAAGTTGTATTTCACCTACAGCAACTATGTTTAGAGTATTAAATCATAAGCAGTTCATAACAACTACTGTGTATTGACCATCTTTGAATGATGGGGAACCATTTTCGTCTTAAAATAAAAGTATTGGCTAGACTAGAGTCTCCACATACAAGAATGCTTTTCATAAATCTAGCAGGACTGGACAACATGAACTCTTGAAAGAAATTAAAAATTGTATGAATACTTTTGACTTTGAGCATGCATCAGAGCCTTCCATCACCTTGTTCTCTCCTCAAAGGAAACAAATGGTGAGGTTATGGTCTCCACGTACGGCTTGGCTCCAAGCAAGCAACCAGTCAACTTGAATCGACGAAGCCTCGATCATATTTGTACCAGGATCGTGATCCCCAGCGACACCCACAAGCTCCTCCCTCACACGATGGTGGTCCCCACTGCGAGCGTCATAATCCTCCCAAGACACCTCCACGGATCCGCTACGCCTCGACTCCTCCTGATGAGGTTCCTCACGCTTCGTGGACACATGTTCCCGCGGCTAGCGGCCATCTTGATCGCTATGTTTCGACAAAGAACGCAACGGTCTCACGCTACGGGAGCCTTCACGACTGTTTGACTTCTTCTTTGGGCATCTTAAGTTTCGTCACGTCAAGAGCACAAACAGTTCCTAGAGATTGATCCCAACTTTCAGCCCGAGCACAAACATGAAACTCTATTCTGCAAGAACGAATTGATTTTTTTCGCAGCAGCAAAGAAGAATAGAAGAGCAGACACGTAAAACAAAAGTCTCCAAAGGGGACGATTTTGACGACTTATTATAATATTGGAGGAAGAATTTTTTCAAGAAGCCCCGGATATCTAAATGAGTTCTATTGAGACAATTGTGGTAAGAATTAAATTGTGCCATATTTATGGCAAGATGATCAAGTCAATATTTTACAAGGAATTTGAATTTCCTTGGAAGACAAAGAGGCGCGCGCACACCAGCTCGGGGACGAAAGGTCGGCGGTGAGGTGGAGTAGTGTTAAGGCTAAGAGATTTGGGCTCTAGAATACTACGAACCACGATCGACGAAGGCCCATACGAAAACATAAAACTCATACGAATATATAAGCCCACGCAAGTAAGCTTACGTCATACGCAAGTATATACACGTACGCACGCGCACACATGGCACGGGTTGGGGAGCGCTCCTCCACTGTTAATATAATCTAGACTGATGATAATCAACTACGAATCTCTTCTTGAGATTCTCTCAAGTTATTATCGAATACAATATACTATATTCTCCTTGAGGTTTCTCTCAGGTTATATCGAATACAATATTCTTCTTGGTGTTATTATCCACTGTTTTCTTTTCTTTTTGTATATTATTTGAAAAAGATTGAACACTTGGTCCTTTATTTTAATGGATTAATAACTAACTTAATCTTTATATTATGTAAAGGTAATGCAAAGTAATGCAAAGAGAGAATTTTAAATAATTTTAACCATGTCACATCATCACTAAAGTTCATTCTAAGCACACCATATGACATTTTTTTTTAAATAACTTGATGAAAAAAATTATTAATACATTTTAATTTGATGATTTAATTAATTGTAGTTTTAATACAACTTCATTATGAATACTATCTAATATAACCGGTTAAAAACTTTTTACTTTCTCACCATTAATATTATTTAATATTAATATTTATTAGCTATTGATTTTACTATATTAAATTGCTATTAATTTCTACTAAATCATATTAATTTGGGTATATAATTAATTTTCAGTTAAGAAATTTGAAGTGACACCCAAATCTTATATAAGCTATATATAAAATGTTATGGAGTTTGTCCCTTGTTTTTTCTCTCTCATTACCTTTCCTCTCACTTCACCTCTTTCTGAATACATACGTAACGTCTATAAATAAATTCTCATTTGTTTATGATATCTTTTGTTCGCATTCATTAGTTGAAACATGTAAAATGTGAGTCCTTTATTCATTATCATCATTTCATTTTATGGTACTTTTATATCCGCGATAGATAAAGCCAATGTTAATTTCATTTACATTCAATTAACATTTTCAGTTATTTATTTAATATCAAAATATCTTTATTTATCTTTATCTTTTCTAATTTGTAGATTTTGTTTGTTTCAATATAAGATATATAATTAAAAAATAGAATATTTTTTTATAATTCTAAATCATAAAGAAAATAAATTATATAAACTTATTTTGCATAAATAATGTCTATTTTGTTTATTAATTTTCTTATTGTTTAATTTGCTCATGTTTATTTAACTATTTACTCATATGTTTATAAGATTTCATAGTAATTTTCTTTATACAAATTGAAAAAAAAGTAGGAGAGTACTAAATTAGTTTGATACATTATACTAACAA
>NBIL01029607.1:0-17427 GCA_002752925.1 Viola pubescens var. scabriuscula
AAAGCTTACCCACATTTTCACTCTTTTGATTTTGAGAATGGCAAAGCCTCATGAAAACATAAAAGAAATGGTCGGAGTGAGGAGCACATTGAGATCAAATTGGTGCTTTTCATAAGAACATTAAGTTTCAGCTCACCAGTCTGTTCGAGACGGGGAAGAGTAGAAGAAGCTGCAGATCTCAACAACACAGCAAATCTGTGGCCATTTTCGTTTATCAGAACCAGACCAACTTCTTCTCTCCTTGTACTTTCTGCATTTCTTCCATCTATTCAGTGCTCCTCCCGCTCGACCTCCTCCGTTGGTGCCGATCACGAGCCTTACCACCGCGAAGTGAACGGAGCTGCGGTTGTTCGCCTGGCCAGCGCCTTCCCTCCACTTCTCTTGTGGATAGGAATTGAGTAAAGTTCATGTACCAAATTTGCATTTAACCCCGCAGCGTGCGCCGGATCCGCTGCTGTGGATCCTGCTTCTGAGTATAGGAACAAAAATGGAAACGGGGAATGAGGTTCGTTTTTTTAATTTCTTTCTTCTTCTCATTTGTTATTTTACTGTTTTGTTCAGCAGTTTACTTTCCAATGTTTGAACGTTCAGCAACAAGTCGGTGATTCATACGTAGGAATAAAGAATGTGTTTGATTTTGGAGCGTTGACTGTTGAGGATGATGCGGCCAGGTATACATTCGTTTTGTTGATTAGTAGTATCATTATCATTGTCGTTAGTTGTGGGTGCAACTGTTGGATCAAATGAAGAAGAATTTGCTTGGGCAGTGATGATGTATCATTGGACGGACTTGAGCAAGAACTGGAAGAATGCAAGGATGATCATGTAAGTGCTTATTATTGTTTTTTTCTCCCTTTGCGTCATATTTACATTGGAATCATCTTTGTTGTTTTCTGTTGCCCTTCGTGTAGGTAGTCACTAACATCCTATGCAAAGGCACAACTCTAAGGGACCATGCAAAGGGGGTTGAGAATAATTTACGCCAACTCGAGTTGGACTCCATTCAGGTTTTTTCCGTTCATTAGGTTGTAATGCATTTTACTCCTTGCATATGCTAACGTTCATTTCGAACTTTACTGTGCAGGATTACATCAAAGAAAGTGATAATCTACTCTCTCTGCACCATCAAATTCGTGATTGTGATATCATCTTGTCGCACATGGAAACTCTTCTTAGTGGATTTCAGGTAACTGCATTTTAGCTATTGTGTACACTATTGGTCAGTGCATTTGAGGGCGTGCAATTTACTTGATTTACTACATTTTTCAATCAGGTCTATGAATTGGTAGTTTAGTAAGTTATCACCCTGTTTTAGAATTTAACCTTGGATCTGCTACATAAATGGTGTTATTGGCGCATAACTGTTACTTGAAACTAATGAGTCTAGTTGACTTGTCACAAAGAAGCTTTGATGGTGGCTGTAGTCAAGCTGGAATTGCAATTTAATATCATGCGTCTGATGATAAAATGTAAACCTGATTTTTTTCTACCCATCTGGATCCTGAAAACTACAGTAGTTTTAACTTGCTAGACATACACATTGAGTAGTGTTTACAAGCACACTGTGAAAGACATTCAAATTATGTCAGTTTTTGTTGATCATTCATGTTGAACATGCCTAAGTTTTTGTTGATCATTCAAATTATGTATGTATTTTCCCTTGAAATTCATCCTTCCTTGTGATTTAAATTTGATGATGCAGTGTATGTTTTCTGACTTAGCTTGTTTTGTTAGGACTTGCATAGTTTAATAACTTTTTACTCTTTTATTTTAGGCTGAGATTGGTTCTATAAGTTCCGACATAAAAATTCTCCAAGAGAAGTCTATGGATATGGGTTTGAAGCTGAAAAACCGCAAGGTAAATATTTTATTAAACTAGTTTTGGTTCAGATACTCCATTGCTTGTCTTAGCTGTGTTGAACCAAAGTTACTTGGTATGTGGTCCTCTTAGGCGTATTACTTTCATATCCTCTTAGGACTTTCTACTAGGTTGTAGGAAAACTGGAAAAGGATATAGGGATTGGTTCTTATTCCCAGATGCAGCATTTGACTTTGACATAACTGCATATCATTATGGTGTAGAAGTCCTTAACCCTATAGCTAGCAACGCCTTGCTTGATTGTTGGTGCTATGTGTGTGTTTTTTTCCGTTGTTTGATAACTAATGAATTCAAAGTGGTTGAAGCTAGTTATAATTTGTATTTAATGTTTATGTTCTGTCTAAAATGTATGTTGTTAAATGAAAGTATAACTTAAACACAAGGTTTGAGGAGCCAAAGTATGTCACCTGTGTAGGATTATTTCTCCATAACTAATATGAGTTGCTGATATGACAACCCAGTAGTGGAATGACATCAGAAAATAGGTGGGAAGATATTAGACTATCAATCATTGCATATAAAGTTCACATTCACAAGAGTAATTCAATTTTCTTTTCTCATATTTTTATTGTATTGTATGTTTCTGGTATCTTATGCTTTATGCACTACTGTAATATTTGTGCTGGAATTTCTTCCTTAAACAGGTGGCTGAATCAAAACTGGCAAAATTTGTAGAAGATATAGTAGTCCCTCCAAGAATGGTTGACATAATTGTTGATGGAGAGGTATTTCTGTTTTATGTTTAACTGTCTATTTGTCCTTGACTTTGCTACTGCGGTTTGGCACCCCTCAAAAGCACTGCTGGTTATTTGGTGCATTTACATAGTGCTGTGGGCAGGAATTTGATCCTGCTTTTAATGATACATTTTAGGTTGCGATAATAGAGTGATGGTGTATTATTTATTAAAGTTCTGCTATATTTTTTGTGCTACATGACTGCCACTTTTTGAAGGGTTAAATCATGAAATCGTGCTGATTTGCCAAATTGATTGTGTTCTTTTTACATCACTGCTAATGTAGAATCGGTATTTTTATTCAGGTCAATGATGAGTATCTGAGAACTCTTGAGATTCTTAGTAAGAAGCTGAAGTTTGTTGATGTAGATCCTCTGATTAAAAGCGCAAAAGCTTTAAAAGATGTTCAACCAGAGCTTGAAAAGCTAAGGCAGAAAGCAGTTTCGAAGGTTGTTAATTGGAGCACCGGATTCTTTGAATGGTGTAACTAATTATTCATTTGCACATTGTCTGTTTCACCCCTACTAGAGTTCAAATTTGTCTTGTTTATTAGCCAAAGGGTTAAAACGAATTAATGATACTGTTAGAGGGACTTATGTGGAGTTTACAAAGTTCATTATTTACTTTTTTATAGATATATTTGAGAACTGATTAGTGGCCGCAGGATTATAGCTCCAACTCGTGTTTATATAGTGGTTCTTGTTCTTTTTCCTGATCACATGTATGACTGCGTGTCCTGTTTGACATTATGCACAGTCAGGATGTCAACATCCAAACTGGAGAAAAAATGGGTTCTTGGAATTAATTGTTGCACTTCACACAATTTTTAACTTTTGTAGTTTTAGTTGTTATGGTACATGTTATGTAACGGGATTTTCCTCTTTATTACTGAAAATCTACTTGCTTGCCTTTTCATTTCCCATTACTAACTGGCTAAGTCCTCAATATTGTGCTTTACTGTGAGCAGTTGCTATTTTTTTTCACCTTTTCATGAATGCCATTTGTTTCACTGTAGTTCTTCTGACAACTTTGAATGATTGTGTTTTAATTTTAAGTTCTACTGGTTTATAGGTGATGTCTAATTATGTCATGAATCGACCGACCATGTGGTGGATATAAATTCTTCCAGAATTTCAGTTTTAAATGCAAAGCTTGATTCAGAATTTCTTAGATTGCTAGTTCTTAACTATGTGTGTATTGCAGGTGTATGAGTTTATTGTTCAGAAACTTTATGCATTGAGAAAGCCCAAAACAAATATTCAGATCCTTCAACAGAGTGTTCTTTTAAAGTACAAGTGAGTTATCTTTATACTTTTTCTTACAGCTCTTTAACATTTATTGAGGTGTAGTAAAATAGTTGAATTGTTTATTATCCCTTGTCTGATCATCTTTTATTCTAGACTAAATGGTTCCTAATTTCATTCCTGTTATTATAAGAATCTTCCTGTGGTGAATTAATTCTATTTAACTTATACATTGACCATGTAAATATTTAAAAGCATTGTCATACCACTTCTTTTTTTTGTAGGTTGTTAATGGAATTTTTGTAAGACTTGTATATTGATTTCATACCTTCAGTTGTCAAAGAGATGCAGTAGCTAAACATGAGTTTCTCTAGAGATGTGGATAAAGATGCTTGATGGAAGTTATACTTGTTTCTATATTCTTGGATACAATTAGTTCGTACTCATTCTGTATGACTGTATAACATTTATGAATCCATTTCCAATTCTTTTAGTTACCAAAATAAATAATCACAAATATTTCTTCTTGGGTTCATCTGAAAGAAAGAAAGAAAAAAAGAATGGTCAGCTTTGACTGAGAGTATTTTTCTTGTGGGCCTGTTTAATATTTAACCAAATAGCAACAACAAATTGTAGGTATGTCATTTCCTTCCTGAAGGAACATGGAAAAGAGGTATATATTGAGGTTCGTGGATCATACATCGACACAATGAACAAGGTGAGTGCTTAATGTGTCATTATAACTCAAATTCTGAGTTACAATTCAAGTAGAGTATCTTAATGTTCAAGTCCTTGTATGATTTTGCAGGTATTAGGTGCACATTTCCGTGCCTACATTCAAGCATTGGAGAAATTACAGTTAGACATAGCAACATCTAGTGACTTGATTGGGGTGGAGACCAGGAGCTCTGGTATTTTTTCCAGACCAAGAGAACCACTGAAGAATCGGTCAGCTGTTTTTGCACTGGGGGAGAGGATTAATATTTTGAAGGTTTTTCTGTTTTCCTACTATTAACATGTTTCTATTCTTAATAGAGTAGAGTGCTTAACACCATTTGCTTCTGGCTTTTTCCAGTTTATCTGGTGAGAGTAGATGTTATGATAAAATGGTGTTTTATTTTAAAACAAAGAAACAATGAACAGAATTACATCCTTAAAATACGTGGAATAAAGTAGCCTGTTCTGTACCTAAGAAGCAAAGGGAAAAGACAAGGAGCTTCCCTCAACCAAAGAAGTTGCGACTGTTGGCAAAATGCTAAATTAGTCAAACCATCAGCCACTGGATGTAATTTTTTTTACTCCTTATAGTTTTGTTTTTTATTAATCAGTATTAAAAATAATGTCATCAATCATACTATATCGACAAAAAGACAATTACTATGAAGTAAATGACCAAGAGTGAGGACAATAAGATCGTATCTCAGACATTGGATGCCAGGGCACCCTGTACTTATTATAATAAATGCATGGTTTTGTGTTTTAGTTCTCTTTTGTTGACCATCCCTTATAATTCGGTGTTATGTAAAATGATGCCTGGTCATGTATTGAACTTGAGAAAGAGTGGTGTAATGACGCAGGATGGTTACCTTAGTAAGCATTGTTCTGGTGTCATTTTAATTTTGATTTCTTTCAGGAGATCGATCAACCGGCACTGATTCCGCATATTGCTGAAGCCAGCTCCCAAAAGTATCCATACGAGGTCCTCTTTAGGAGCTTGCACAAGCTCTTAATGGATACTGCTACTTCTGAGTACTATACCTACTCTGCTGCACAATGTTTCTTTTATCCTCCATGCCTCAGCTGTCTGCTTTTTGACATTTTCCCCATTTTGTAGGTACCTCTTCTGTGATGATTTCTTCGGAGAAGAATCCATCTTTTATGATATCTTTGCTGGTAATTACAATGGATTTTTGTTTGGTCACATACTCAATGCAAACTTTAATTTGGTTTGAATTAAGCAGTTTCCTATTGTCATTGACCCTAAAAGTATGTCGGCTGAAGTTGTAAAAAATGATAAGTCTCCAATAGTTCATATATACTTAATGTCCAAACAGTATAAAAGCTACAAAACAGAATGAAACGATTTATACGGGCTGCTGAAGTTTATTCATGCGTGATTGGATCTTGGTTAAGCTGAGTTGTACTCTGTAGTTTATCCTGCCCTGTATTAAGCTCATGATTAACTTTATATCCAATGTGCAAATAATTCAGCGGATATTATGAGTATGCTTGTCTGTAGGAAGGAAAAGTAACTTTCTGCACTTGCCAATTTAAATAAACCTAGCACTCAAGATGAGTCAGCATGATGTATTATACGTTCATTTATAAATGTTACTGTAGAAGCACTTACAGTTTCTTTAATATAATCAGGTCCGTTTGCTGTTGTTGATGAACACTTTAATTCTATACTGCCCAATTGTTATGATGCCATCGGCTTAATGCTTATGATTCGCATCATACACCAGCACCAGGTGATTTTCGTGCCAATCCCTAAACTTTGTGAGTAATTTGAGTAGGATGCAAATAGGGCGAAACCCTGATGAAGGGAAGTTAAAAGACTGATGGCAGTCGTGCAACTTAGTCTGCTTACAACTTACAAGAAATGATTTTATTGGTGAGTCGTGACAGTTTATCTCCTTTTCCAGCTTATTATGTCCCGCCGGCGGATTCCATGCTTAGATTCCTACTTGGACAAGGTTTGTTTTCCTCTGATAAACTTCATTATGTTTTCCATTGTAATATGTATTTGTGTGCATCAATTTTTTCATATAAAAAGTTAATCATTTGCAGCATCGGCTTCATGGCGATTTTAGAGAACTAGCTTTATGATCTTTTCAGTTATTTGGCCATCCATGACTACCTTCTAGAATCATTTAGGATATGCTTCATGTGTGATAGATACTGAAGTTGTTGCTACTCAGTACTGTAACGCATTCCAATGCTTACTTGTAAGCTGGAGATAAGTCCTTAGAAAAGAAAATTAAATAGGATAATACTGGATGACTGCACTATTTGGATAATGATTGATTCCTGTCCAGGAATTGAAATATCACATCTAATGGATAATGTGTTTGTGATCATAGTGGAGGCTAATGTCTTACTGAATGACAGGTCAATATTTCTTTGTGGCCTCGTTTTAAGATGGTTTTTGACTTGCACCTCAGTAGCTTGCGGAATGCAAATGTGAAGACATTGTGGGAGGATGATGTCCATCCACATTATGTGATGAGGCGGTATGCTGAATTTACAGCTTCACTCATTCATCTTAATGTTGAATATGGAGATGGGCAGGTTAGATTCATCATGAGTAAAAGATCACTTGTATATTTATGTGTTTTTTTTTCATTCATTTGTTGCTAGTGGTGATAAATTGCTGGTTTGCAGCTGGATTTGAATTTGGAACGACTGAGAATGGCTGTTGATGACTTGCTTATCAAGCTTGCTAAAACATTTACAAAGCCAAAGCCCCAAATTGTGTTTCTTATAAACAACTATGATATGACGATTGCTGTACTGAAGGTGAGAATCATTGTTTCTCTTTGTTTTTTTAGGGTAAACAAATATCCACCTGCATGATGGCCTTTTGATTATTTTGCCTTCTTGATCAGTTATGTGATATTTATGCTTTCAGCTACTATATTTACCATTATGCCATTTGACTTTCAGGAAGCTGGACAGGAGGGGGGTAGAATTCAATTGCACTTTGAGGATTTGCTAAAGAGCAACACGGCATTGTTTGTGGTAATCAACTCCTCCTGAAACGAAACCTGTATCGTTGATGCTAAAATATAATAGTCCCATTAATGTTTTCACATGATCATTTTGTGAATTTATTATTCTACTGCTGCATTTTCAAAATCCACAATAAGGCAGCCAAGTTAGTTATGATATTCCTTTTAGAACAAAGACGTCATCCGGTTGTGGCTGCTCCAAAGCGAATTTAATCCCCATGCATCAGAATCTGTGAACAGTTTGTTGTTTGGGAGAATTATGTAGTTGCGATTTTATTAGTACATTTGTCAGGCAGCTAGTCAATGTTATCAGTACATTTTGATGCATGAAATGAAGCTTAAGTAAGAGTTTCTGTGAATGGTTGCGATGGTAGATATGGGATCTATCTCTTCGTACAAACTTGTTTCTTCTTTATCCCAGCAAGCAATTTCCAATTAATGTTCTGTATTTCGATTTCATTCCCTGTCTCTCTTTACCCTCTTGCAGGAGGAGTTACTGCTAGAGCATTTTAGTGACTTGATCAAGTTTGTGAAGACCCGAGCCTGTAAGTCTCTTTCAACTAGATCACCATCTTTGTATAGATTGTTTAAGGAGACGACTATATCTGTGAGTTGCTTTGCAGCTGAGGAGACAAGTTCAACTACTGAGAAGCCCATAACTGTTGCCGAAGTTGAGAAAATTGTGAAAGATTTTGGAAGCCGGTGGAAAGCTGCGATAGAGCTGATGCACAAAGATGTTATCACTTCGTTCAGCAACTTCTTATGTGGTATGGAGATCTTGAGAGCCGCATTAACCCAGCTCCTGCTTTATTATACCAGGCTCTCAGATTGCATCAAGAGGATTACTGGGGGTTCTGTCCTGAACAAAGACCTTGTGTCTATATCTTCAATCATGTATGAAATCAGAAAATATTCGAGAACTTTCTAGATCATTGGTGTTGCATCGGGGTTGAAGTGATGAAACATCCTCCAACTGAATGTCCTTCGAGTTTATCACGGAAGAGTTGATCGTGCCAGGTGCAGACTGGTCTGCTAACATGTTGCTGGATCTGGGGAGGAGAACACTTACAATGCATAAGCATACTTTTGTTTATTGTATACTTAAGAGTTATTCGTTACTTGAGAAGTAAACAACGGTGTGAAGGATTTTACGAGGAAATACTTCTCGGGAATTCAATGAAGAGTCATACTGGACATCACGGTCTGAAAATTTTCAAAATTTCCTTCAAGAATGTTTGTCAGTCAATGTATGTATAATGATATAATCCTATAATTCTAATTAGTAATGCAGTCTTTCTAGTGATGGAAATTGTTTTTTGTACTGTTGCACTTGATGGGATGTTTTGGTTTAAGACCTATTGTACCAGTTATTGCTTTAAGAAAAAAACAAAAAATTGAACTGGGCTTGCTTTCAATGCTTGAAAAATACCACCTCTTTATTCATGGATGGGTTTACAACTAATAATCCTCAGCAACACATGATGCCCCAATTTTGTGCAATGTAATCAACTCCCAAGTAAGTAGTAACTCCTGAGTCATTGAAATTGGTTTTATCATTTTGTTCTAATTCTTGAATGTAGCTGATTATTGTTCAAATCTGCTTGGGACTAGACAACTTGATACCACTTCTTATTGGATCCACGAGTCTTTGAAACCTTGTGTCATGATGGTTATCATTCATGACTGATAATTACTAAAATCTTGATGAGAATTCTTTCTGCAACTTGCCCAGTATTCGGCCACAAGTTTAGAAAATGAGGAATTAGTCTCCATCATAAGCTTTGACGGCTCATCGTATTCTAACACTTTTCCTGCAAATGCCATATTTTAGTATAATTCCATTCATTCATGACAGGAAAAGAAAGAAAGATATTGAAGAAAAGCATATACCGTAAGAGAGGACCATGACCATGTCACTATCAATAACAGTTGGAACTCTATGAGCCACTGTTATAACTGTGCATTCCGAGAATTCCTGCCTGATTATTCTTTGTAGGATGGAATCCGTGGCGGAGTCGATGGAAGCAGTAGCTTCATCCAGTACAAGAATCCTGTTCCTCTTCAGAAGAACTCTTCCCAGGCAAAACAGTTGGCGTTGCCCCGCGCTCCAGTTCTCGCCTTCATCGCTCACTGTTCCATAAGAATTAATTAGGCCGATTGGACTGCAATTCAGTCAGGACTGAGAACAACTTTAGTTACATTACCTGATGAGTCTAGCAGATAAGGTAGGCTGCTTATGGTTGCTTTAAGCTGACACTTCTCCAGAGCCTGCAATCAACAACTTGTCATATATAATGTTACTAATCCTGAAAAAATTAGGTTACAATCAGTTGGCTTACCTCCCATAACTCCTGATCAGTATAAAGCCCTAAAGGGTCTAAGTTCGTACGAATGCTGCCCCGGAAAAGAGCTGGTTCTTGAGGGATAATGCTCAGCTTCATCCTCAAATCTTTGAGACCAATACAACAAATGTCAAGTCCATCTATCAGAATCTTCCCACTCTCAGGTTCTACTAACCGGAACAAAGCACTTATTAGGGTAGTTTTCCCGCTTCCTGTCCTGCCTACTACTCCTACTCTCGTCCCTTCCTTGAATGTGCAATCGATTCCTTTAAGAACTAGAGGAGCATTCGGGCGATATCTAATCTGTACAGGAAAAGGGAATTAGGACAGTGCAGTTAGTTAACATATTAAACTACTATTTCCATTCTACTGCAGAACTCAGAACAAGCCATTGAAAATTTCATCTAACCTTCAACTCTTTAAGTTCTATCCTACCCTTGAAGGGCCATGAAGATGGTGGCCTATTATCCTCTACAATCGCCTCAGGCTCCGGTGGTATGTTCATGAACTGCTTAATCCTTTCCACAGAGATTATGTAATTAGCTAAATTACAATACCAGCGACTCATGAAAACTTGCGTGCCCGTTAGTGTTAGCGCGTAAGACAACGAGAGCCCCACGAGGCCTGCATATATACCAATATCGAGATTATAGTGTCAGTAATATGGAAGTAATGTAGTATGGATAAACAAGATCAATCAAGAAATCCTACTTGGAGGTACATAGCCCTTAGGAAGCAATACAAGGAGAAGAGCAGCTGTGAACAATGTCAGATTCTGTAGTGCCTCTATCCTTATAACCAGCCACTCCATCGTGCCATTGGAATGGAAGAATAGTACAGCATCTTGATCCACAAGTTGTAAGTAGTTTAAGAAGAACCTATCCACCATCTTAAAAGCTCTAATTGTAACGACGCCAAGCGAGGTCTCTGCTGCATAATTCATGACAGGAGCTTTTGTTGTTCCATTAATTCTCACTAGTTCCCGTGCTGAGGCTAAGTAATAGTCCTGTAGGATAGAAACATGGTTAGGGTGCAACCAGCTTAGAATGGAAGAAATCATAAAAGTCAAGAATTGCGCTTACCTGAACATATTTCGAAGCTACTATAGCAAGAATGGCTACAATGAGAACTTGCCAGGTGACTGAGGCCATAATTCCTATTGTTGCTACAAGTTCGGTCAGAGGTGCCACCATAAAGATAAAGGCATAGGGAATGTCAAAATCCAAAACACTCAGGTCCGATGATACCTGCAGAATACAATCATTACCAAAATGTATTAGGCTAAAACCTTAAAAAGGATATGGAAGTTGTCAAGAGAGTTTCTTACACGAGTCAGGATCCGCCCAATGGGGGTAGAGTCGAAGAAAAGCATTGGAGCCTTAAAGATCGCATTGGTGAAGTCAGAGTAAAACATTTTAGAAGCTCTTAATCCTAGATGGGCTGTAAAAAATGACCTTAAATATACACAGACAGAACTAAGCATTGCAACAGAAGTATAGACCCCAATCAGCAGACCACTGCTGATATTAGGAATTTGGATGCCAAATGCTAGCCAACAAGTTGAGGCAGCCTGAAGAGCAACAAAACCGGACTGCATTAGTACACTTAGGAACAACAACAGTGCTGTCTTTGATACAACAATATAATCGAGGAATGGTTTCCATACAACAGCACCAATCTCCTTCTCCTCTTCTTCTGTTAACTGAACCCCAGGCACCACATTTACGGAAATTTCACCTTGGCTGTTCTCTTTAGTAGGAAAAGGCATGCTAAGCTCCTCTAGCTGAACTGTGCCGCCCTTTCCAGAATCTGACCTGTCGTTATCTGAAGCACCAAGTATGCTAATGGAATCTCGGTGAGCGTTCACGAGCTGTTCAAATGCTGTCCCGGCCTTCAGAATCTCCTCATAGCTTCCTGATTGAGTAATTTGTCCACCTTGGATAACCTACTCAGAAAGAAAAATGCTTATTTTGTCTTAGATGAATTTATAACCTACATTTTTGTGTGGGATATCTTACCCAGATTCTATCAACTGATGAGAGGAACTCCACTTGGTGAGTCACTAGTATGACAGTCTTCTTTCCTAGAGCACTCATTACGCAGTCCTACAACAGAAACGATGCAGCTAGAATAGAAGAAAAACAACATAGGAATAAGTGAATGGAAAATGCTAATCTTTTATTAACTTACATTGAATAGAGTTGCAGCAGTATGCGCATCAACAGCACTGAAAGGATCATCAAGCAGATAGATATCAGCATCGTTATAGACAGCTCTAGCAAGTTGAATTCTCTGCTTCTGTCCACCACTCATGTTAAGACCTCTCTGGCCAATTTCTGTGAGATCTCCATACCGAAAACTGTTAATATCCTTGTCTAAAGCACAAGCTTTTATGGCCTTGTCATATCTAGCATGGTCCATCGGCTTTCCATATAGGATGTTGTCACGAACAGTTCCACTTTGGATCCAAGAAGTTTGAGCAACATATGCAATGGAACCAAATACATTTACCTGAGTGCAGTAACAGAAAAATGTAACTTAGGTCAGTGAACAATATCATGAGCAACAATAATTTCTCTTTTGTTTAGTTAGTAACTTACAGATCCTGAGATTTTAGGCATCTCCCCGAGAATAGCGTACAATAAGGATGACTTTCCAGCTCCAACAGGCCCGCAGACTGCAATTTTTTGTCCCCTTTTTATATCAAAGTTTACTTCTCTCAATGTTGACATCCTTGATTCAGGATCCCAGCTGAAATTTCCTCTTTGAATTGTAACGCTTCGATCCGAGTCCTGAGATGGAGTTTTTCTAATATCATCATTCTTGAGCTCATCATCAAGCAAAAAGTTATTGATTCTGTCGAACGAGACCTTGACTTGGATCATAATAGAAAGAGCCTCCGGTATTACTCTCACGGGCTCTCCCATGCTCCTAAGCGATGCCAGAACAGTGAAAATTGTGCTAGGATTCAATGGGGCGCTTCTTAAGAGGACACAACCCAAGAAGACAACCGAGGAAACAATTGTTGGCGACATCCAATACAGTACACCACCATAAGCTCTGATAAACTGCATTTCAGACAACCATTTGAACTCATTATCGCGGTGTTCATCGATCAAGCTTCTGAACTTGTCTTCCCATGATTGCAATTTGATAATTTTCATGCTGTTAAGGATCTCAGAAGTAGCCCTGAGCCTCTTATCTTGAGAAATCATGAGTTCTGATTGGCACTTTTGGAGCATTCTTGCAAATGGGACATTAAGGATTCCACATATGAAAAGAGGGACTAATCCGACAAGAGCACCGAGACCTACCACCCCAAATAGGACAGCAATGGATAGAAAGAGTTGCAACACAAGACTCCAGGTTGTATGGAACCACCAAGGGAACTCTCCCATTCGGTACGCATCCACTGCGATGTAATTTACAATCTCTCCAGTTGAGTGCCTTCTTCTTCCCAAACTGGAAAGCTTAAGTTGCTTCTGATAGATTGCCACCATTAAGGCTGATCTCATTCTCATTCCTGACTGTCTTGATTTGAAGTAACAATGCCTTTGTGACAATGACTCGACAACTTTTTCAAGAACCAGGCCCCCAACTATTAGAAGACCTTGCTTCAGATTCTGCTCTTTGACATTCGAGTAATTTACAAAAGCATAGAGTAACAATGGAAGAACAACAACTGCTACTGTCCTTAGGAAAGCTAAAATACCTACAAATACATTCTCTCTGAGATATACTTTTGTTAGTGTCCTAAAAACCAGATTCCTGGTATTGTTTGAGCTCTTTCCACCATGAAGGGAATCCCATGCCTGAGCGAACTTCTGGTAAGCTATATCGGCCTCATCTTCAGGAATCAAAGAAGGGATGTCTTCAAGATTTAAGGGTTTCGAGTATCCTATCCGAAGCAAAGAATTAATCCAAGAAAAAGTCAATCTGCTAAAGAAGTTGGCTTCGCCAAGTTTCGATTGGTTTGTTTCATCTTTTAGACCTAATAGAGGTTCAGACAGATTCTTAGCAGAGGTGTCCTGCTCAGAACAAGAATGACGTCCAAAGTTTCTAAAAGCAGAAAACAGAAGCAGAAAGCAAAACGGCCAAGGCAGGATGTCAAGAACTTGAATGCTATGTTCTGTTACCAAAACTTTAATGTTTAAAGCTGAAACCAGTAAAGAATAAGACACCCACCAAACTGTAACAAGAATTCTGATCCATTTGGACTTTGTAACATTAAGCAGAGAAACCGCGAAGGAAATCCAAACGAATGCTCTGACAAGGTAAGATAACCATTTCAAGTCATCGGTTTTCGCTGTTAGATCCCAGAATCCAAAACTGAGGTACGCAATGCTTACAAGAGCACAACAGACTGATTCGAGCACAGATAACCAATCCCTTCTTCTGCTGCTACTGGTTTGATGGTTTTTGATTGAGCCAACAAGCAAAAACAAGTAGAAAGCAACCAAGAACAGAAGGTTTATGACATCTATTATGACCCTTTGGATGCAAGATGAACCCAAATTAAGGTTCCCTTCACAAATCCAAGAAAGTTGGCCTGCAAAATCACATGAACACCAGTCAGAACTTTACAAAGGCTTCAAGAATTAGAAGAAGAAGAATAAAAGTACAAAGAGAAGTTGTGAAGGGAGTTCATGATACCAAGTGAACTCTCCATGAAATCCATTTCTTCTTCTTTTTTCTATCTTATTCAGCTATGAAATGGCCTTATTAGCAGGCAATAATGCTGTGTGCAATCCAATGAAGAATGAACTGTATATAGTTCTTTCATTCAATGAAATTTGTTGGTATACTATGAAGAACTCTGCAACTTCTTGAAAGGTGTTTTGGCCATTTATGGTATTGGTCCTCATGCATATCTTTCAATCAATTGTATATTGTCAGCAATTTTAACTTCTTTTTTTTTACTTTCCTTAAATGTATTGAGACAGTAATGATGCATGCACAATGCCTGCATCTAACATGTGGTTATTCCAAAAGCATCTCTGTTCTGCTCCAGAAGATTTGTAACTGGAGGATAAAATCTTATGTACCATCATTTTTTGGTGCTAGCCTGGGTAGCATATGAAGTAACTTTGATGTGGTTAACTATTTGTTTATTTTCTGTCAGCATGATTTTGGAATTATATGAGCTTCAAATTACTTAATTTCATAATGGTATAATTTATTTATTTTTGTTACTAGCCTCGAAATTCTACTATTCACCTCATAATGGATCGAATTCATGACTTATCTATATATAAAAGCACGAACTCCTTAGAAGTTTTCTTCCCTTAAATGCCCTTACTATTCTCTTAAAAATCCAATAATAGCATTTCACTTACTTTTAATAAACCACGGCATTGTTGCCATGATTAAAATAAAAATCTCGATTAGTCCTATTTATTTTAACAGGTTTGTCAAAATAAAAGAGTTTAATTTTTGTTTTCCAATAGCTTTTTTACGAAGTAGAGGGAAATGTAACAAAAGTGGTAGGATTTGTGACAATGAAAAAATTAGTTTTTTTAAAAATTTCTACATCTTTTTTCACTTTTGTATAAATATTTATTTCCATTTTTATCATGAATTTAATTATTCCATTTGTTACTATTAACGTTACTAAATAGGCAAAATAAATGAAAACTCAACCTCATAAAATGTGTCCCATAAATTTTGATAAAATGGTCAGAAAAAAAATTAGAATTAATTAATGAAATTAAGCACCGAAAGAAATTATCAAAGTGATAAAAATTGAACCTAGCGTTATAGTCTTTCTCATGTGGAACAAGTAAGCCTAACTTTTTTGTGTTGCATGTCCAAAGTTGAGGCTCGGATTATCCAAATTCCACCACAAAAGATGACTTTTAGCTTTTCATAATTATTTTTTAGACTTATTATTATTTTCGAATTTGAGGCTAATTAAATATCTTTATATTATTCTTTTAAAGTATGCATTATTATGATCCTATCAGGCTTTATTTTTATTTTTTGAGATGAGAGTTTTTCTAAGATTTCCCTACATTAATTTCGATGAAATCAGAAATAAAGTCTCTTTATAATTGATTCTTATTAAGTATAATTTAATTTTTACTAAACTTATTTAAAAATTTGACTTTATTATGATTGTTCTTAGAACTTTGTTACATTTTTTCACGGTCAACAACTTATTTCATTTTACATTTTTTTTTTAATTTACAATGGTGTGTTCCGGATTCTTTTTCTGGTCAAATTAATTCTTAGAACTCCAACGACCTAAAAAATTCCTTAGAGATTTAAAATTAGTTGGTACACTAATACTCAAATAGGAGACTTTAGAATGCCAACATAAGTTCTAACCAACACCACTACGATGAAAGTAAAAGTAGGTACTTAAATAAATAAAAATTAAACAATAAGTTTATGATAGCAAACTTAATTGATTGGTTTTTACCTTCCAACATTGTTGCCATGATTAAAATAAAAATCTCAATTAGTCCTATTTTTTTAACAGGTTTGTCAAAATAAAAAGGTTTAATTTAATTTTTTTTCCATTAGCTTTTTTACAAAGTTGGGAAAAATGTAACAAAAGTGATAGGATTTGTGAAAATGAAAGAATTAGTTTTTTTTTTTAAATTTCTATATCGTTTTTCACTTTTGTATAATTATTTATTTCCATTTTTATCATGAATTTAACTATTGCATTTGTTACTATTAACGTTACTAAATAGGCAAAATAAATGAAAACCCAACCTCGTAATCTAATATCTATATCTTCCTCTATATATAAACTGAAAGTGAGACAGTATTTCATTGTGGTAATGTCATGTCAGCAAGTGCAGTTATATAGCGATGTCGCATTAGCTGCCACCTTGATCATGCCATGTCATTGATTATTATTTTATTTTTTTCACATAAGCTTACATTTAAATATCAAACTTCAAAGGTAATATAAATGTGATTATTAAACATAAATGACTAGAATTTAAAGATTTATAACATTAAACTATGGATATATGATAAGTTAGAACGTACATAGTCAATTAAAAATTTATAGAACAAAAAAAATTAGCAATTAAAAATAGAAAAAAAAAAGAAGAAGAACATGTGATAAAATAATTAAAAATATGGGAGAAAATATAAATTACTACTAAAGTCATGCTACAAGAACAATTAGAATTTTTTTTACAAAAAATAAATAAAGTGTCATGTATATTTAGTTATACTTAAAGAGTTAGGTAATATTTCCTGATAATTTAAGTAATTAAATATTTTTAATGAAGCTTAATTATGTCTATAATAATAGGTAAAATATAAAATGTAAGAGAATAATTAAAGAATTAGAAAAGAAATAAGAAATAAGAAAATGTTAGAAAAATATAATAATAAATGAACAATGAAGATAGAGAAAAATAAATGGAGGAAATTGAAATGCAATCTATTCAAATGGAAAAAATAATATTTACTACTAAATTCATGGTGCAAGAAAAAATTATTATATAAATGGATAGTGATGTTGAAAAACTTAAA
>NBIL01029633.1:0-11963 GCA_002752925.1 Viola pubescens var. scabriuscula
ACTGGCTTATTTGGCTCAATTACAAATGTAGTGGTTTATCCTGACATATGATACAAATGCAGTGGTTTATTTGACTCAATTACAAATGTAGTGACTTATCCTGATATATGATACAAATGCAATGGTAAATTTTACTTTTTTTCCACCGATAAAATCCATGAACATTTTGTTCATGACCAAAGATTAAAATACATGACATGTAGCTGAATTTTCTACAAATAAACGAATATTCAACTAAATGTTGTAAAGACTAGACCTCATTAGACGAACGATCCATGATCTCTTACGGCCTGGTGAGCTATCAAAGTTTTAAATCTTTCATTTCAAAGTCTTATTTTGTAAATTATCATTTATAGTATTTTTGGGTTAATAATTTCATTATTCAATGAATACAAATCTTGATTTACTTTAGTATAAAATAAAATGTCTAAGACGGGAGAAAGGGACAGGGTTACATACCACTATAGCTATCTACTAGTGAAGGTATACATAAAATTTGTTTTCCTAATTTTCCATTCTTGCATGAATATAGTAAAGCACAATCACCTACCTACTTTTGATAATAATAATCAAAGAAGTTAACCGAGATTTAGGTTCGATCCCCGCTTCTGCCCGTCGAAAAGAAGCTAACCGGTTGTGTTATCCTCCTTTCTAACCCAAATAAATTTGCATACACTGGAGGAGCCCAACTGGAACTTAAGTTACTCCACCCAAAAATGCAGGGACCAAAAAGGATCTCCCAACAACATCCACTCCACTCCTCCAACTTTTCTAACCTGTTTTATGCGTTGATAATTGCCTGGATTTCTTCCAGTGTTTTACCTTTAGTCTCTGGCACAAACTTGATCACAAACAGAACAGTCATCAACGAGAATCCAGAGAATATGAAGAATGTACCTGAAAAATGAAGGGGGAGAAGAAAAAACGAATAGTCAGTTTTGTAATGTTTCCAAGTTTTCTGTCAGCATTCACCCGCTCACACGATTGGTTGAAAGTCGATACACATTATTTTGTTATTCAATACATGCATATCCGTTGTTTCAACGTATCATGTGAGTGGGCGAATGGTGCACCGGGAGTAGTGAATAATATCTCGTCTAGTCGGGGTAGTATTATTTACCAGCGGTGCTCCAGCCGACTAGGAAGTTGAAACCAAAAGAAACAACCAAAGCACCTAACCAGTTCACCAAGACAACCAAGCTACCACCTATACCCTTTATGTTAATAGGGAAAATCTGCAATAGAACAAAAGTCTTAGTACCTGACATTAAAAAATCCTCTATTGCAACAAGTTGCAGTAAAATTTTGCAACTTGTTACCTCAGACATTATCAGCCAAGGAACTGCTCCCATCCCGAGTGAGAAAGCTGATATGAAAATCTGAAATCATATGGGCAAAGACACAGATTAAGAACCCGTATCGAGTTTGTATCCGCAGAGTGATTTAATCAGAATTACAGTTATTATGGCAGATAGAACTTACCAGCACTCCAGAAACAGCTAATATTGGCACCGACTCGAGCAATATACCATGCTCCTGATTCACAAAGACCATGATAACAAGTTTAGAACCGGGAAGGTAGAAACGAAAGGACAGAGAAGGGTTAGGGTCAGGATAATCTTTTAGGACTCATATACCTTGAAATAGAAGGAGACACCAGTTAGGAAGCAGCCTAAGAATGTTCCACTCGCAGAAATCTTCATAAGCGAAAGCATAGTTTATTAGTCACAAATGATTAGTTTTCGGTAGGTAACTTTAGAATTTTTTAAACAAGGTTTACCATTATAAGAGGTCTTCTTCCAGTCTTGTCCAACAAAATTGCTCCCACTACGGTTATTGGAACCTGTGATTCATTCGTGGATGGATTAGGGTCTGGAAAAGTATTCACCGTGAGATTTTTTAGTGAAAGAGGCTAGATCGGTTAACTACCTGAATGATAGCATAAGCTATGGTTCCGAGTTTTCCAGAAGAAAGTCCTGTAATTTAACATAACAGTGTCAGAATCAAACAGATACCTTGGCGGACATGAAGTATGTATGGCTTGGCAGATTTACCAGCTGACACGAAGGTTTCGCTTGCATAAAACTGTATGCCATTAATTCCTCCACCTTGTTGGAACACCATTAATGCCACTCCAATCTGAGAAGCATCATGGCCAAGTTTGTAAGAAATTTTCAACAGACGTTTTACGTGCGAGCACATAATAAGGAATAGGATTTCTACTTACCATCACAGAACGGATGTACTTGCTATGAAACAAATCAAGAAATCTGGCTTTAGGAAGAGCGTGATGAGTTTCAATATTAATCTGTGAACAAAACAGAAATTGTCAGTTTCATTCGATGCTCCTGTTACATTTTACTGAAAAGTTTGGGCCTCTGAGGAAAGCTTAAGTACTAGAATTTCAGCAGCTTCACGAGAAATATCAGCATCCTTGCCGCGAAGTGTCTGTAAGGCAGCTTGGAACTCCTTTTCGAGACCAACTTTTGCCTGAATGCAAAGTTTTCAACTTTCATTTCAACTTGTCAGAACAAAACTACAAAAAGATTAATGCTTTTCTCTAGATGCTTACCAGCCATCTGGGTGACTCAGGAATGAAGCACAGACCAACAAGTAGGATTACACATGGAATAATACCTTTCAAAAATTCAAATCAAATAAAAGATTCAGTGATTTTATTCAACTTTGTTGTCAATTTGTTTCAACCAAATCGGAAAGCAAGAATACACATTGGAAATTTACCAGTTAGTGCTAGAGCTCTCCACTTAATGACACTTCCCACCAAGAAAGCAACTGATGACCCAGTAACAATCATGAGCTACAAAAGCAACAGAGATCCGGAAGCAAGCGAATGATTAGTTTAGTAAGTGACCGATTCGACTTCAATAGGTTCGTAGATTCGTAATTGTATACGTAGTAACTTCTTGATGATGGTCTACCTGATTTAACGTGGTGAGCCCACCACGTAGATTCTTTGGTGCTATTTCTGCTATGAATATGGGGACCTGTTTTTTTTGGAGCCATTACCATCAGAAGTCAATGAATAAAAAGATAAAAACTGGAGTTTACAAAGTATTGGATGGTTTCTATGAAAGTTATGTACCACATAAGAGAAAACACCAATGCCAAATCCAGTGAAAAATCTGCCCATGTCAAGTGAGAAAGCTCCCTATTTCCATAACAGAGAAAAAACAAAAACAAAAAATTAAAAAGGGTTATACATAGTAATTTTTTACTGTGGAAGATAATATTACACAAAAATATCTAAGAAGAACAATAACGCAGAACATACTTTAGAGAAGAAGACTGCTAGCCATCCGATAATGCAGAATCCAGCTGACATTCTCATTGCCTGATTATAAATAGAGCATCATTGTCAAGCAAACAGAAGAACATTAATTGATCACATTCTAGTTTCTTTGTATTGGGTATTATAAATAAAGATTAACATACCCCTTTTCGCCCGAGGTAGTCTGCGATTAGGCCACTTGAAATAGCACCAAACATGGCACCAATAGTTAAAATAGAGCCGAAAACGGAGTACTGCAATTTGAACAGAGAATCAGTATGTGATAAAAGGAAATTAGTACTTTTTTAGTTGCTAATACTGGAAACAGAAAAGTGATGGAGGTGAGACCAACCTCAGCAACAGTGAGCTGAAGATCTTTCCTTACTGCATATTGAGCAGGTGCAGAATAACCAACCTGTCAAAACAAGAACTTAAGCTAAACAAACCATTTTCTTTTTGCAAGTTTTTGGGTTCCTAACCAAACACAAAAAGTAACCACAAATTCCTCCATTCTTAACATTGCCAAAAGAAGCAAAAACGAAAAAGGAATGAACATTAAGGAAGAATCCCAAAAGGGAAGAACTTTGAGGAAGAATCTAGCCAAAGGCCCAAAGATATACACTTACACAAGAACCAAACTCAAAAGAGCCACAGACAGCAACAAGTGAGCAGATCACAACCATTGTTATGGATCCATTATCGTCGTAATCATGAGTTTCAACATGTTCAGAAGCAACATTTTTCCTATCATGGATTAATGGCTTCTCCAAATCTTGAAGCAGACCATCATTTTCCTCCTTTACAGTATCTTTGTATTGGGTATTCGCCATTTCCTAAGAGCAGGAAAGAGAAATTGCAAAAACAAGGACTTTGTTCTGACTTCTGAAGAAAAAAGAGGGTTTAAATGGATTTTGCTAGGAAGGACCTTAAATTTGCGAGAAGTATGGTCCGCGCCAGGCCTATTTATAGTTGCAACCTTTTGTCCGCAAGGTATTTTAGTAAAAAAACTTGTAAACTAATGGGTCCCTAGACTCCCTGCATCCATTGATGATTGAGAAACATAAAGAAAAGAGCTCTCTTTGCAGCTCCTTGTTTCTTTAGCTGGAGTTTCTTTCGAGAGGGAATTGACATTCTTTTACCACAGCAACCAAGTGACAAAACCTAGAATGTTTTTCTTAAATCGGTCTAAAAAATAAAGTATATATAAGAATAAATATTTTGACAATTAAATAGAGTTTTAATAATATCATAATTTTTTTTAAAATAAATCAATTATAATATGGATCAAGTTAAACACCTGATTTTTATATATAAACATCCTAAGTCTACTTTTATAAGTATTTGATACTCAATTAAACGCCGTTTTAAGATTTGCTTTTACTGTTCATTTTACTTGTATTTTTAGTGTTAAACTTATTGAATATTGGGATGCGAGGAAGTCATTTAATTTGCCCCGAAGGGAGTACTAAACTAGCATATATAAATCATGTGTTACCGATAATTTACACCAATGATGAGAAAAATCTACTTTGAAATTTTTTTCATACACTAATTAGAGTTTTAAACCTGTTGAAATGGAGATCATCACATCTTAATCCTGTGTAATTAATTAATTTTTTCTGTTTTTTTTTTCTTCTTAATTTGCTCTCGTTCATGTGAGGTAAAAGGCCGTCACTGACATGTTCGTCATAATACATATCAATCTACCGGCGCGTCGGGTCCAGTCTAGCAGTCACAGATGGATGGACCAACAACATTAATATGTAGTGGTACGCAGTGGTAGTGGTATGAATATGAACGGTTGTTTGATAGATATGATAAAAGTAGGCATGAAGAATTGAAGATGATGTTTCAATATTAATATTTCATCTTTTTTTTAGATGACATGGCCATGGGAATGGTATGCTGATTTTTCTTCTTTTATTACTTTTAATGATAATATTTAATGGTGTGCCGATCCTAATAACAATAATAATTACGAGGTTGTATGTAGTTCAACTGATTAGATCGTCTTTATATCATAGGTTATGAGTTTAAAACATTCGTATATTTGATTAAAAGAATTTAATTTCCTTTAATTTCTTACAAATGTCACAATTGCAACCAGAAAAGGTTGCCGTGAACGCAAACAAAACCTTCAGGAATAGGGGTACTGATCCCGTTTGCGCACACCACAAACTATCAACATTCAGAAGTATCGTACACCAATTCGTGTAAACAGTTCTAATCGGCATTCAAACATATTCGAACAAAATTTATCTCTCATTTAATATTCGGGAAAAAAAGAATTATTTTTTTTTAGTAAAATTGACAAATGACAACGATGCTTGATTTTTTCTTTCAAAAAAACGACAAAAATGTCATCAGCTAGTGCTTTAGCTATTTATATACTAATTCCTCCCCATAAATAACAAGTTAACCAAATATATCCTAATGATTGCTACGAGATGAAAATGTAAACTTTTAAACTGCGAAGTTGTCAATTTCCTTTAAATTTGAAGAACAAAAAGAGATTTAATTAGGAAAAAAAATAAAAAAAATAAAATTTATATCTCTGAACGAGATTAATTTTATCAAACGTAATTATTTTATATCTATTTATGGCGTTCCGGGTCAGAATAAGACCATCTTAAAAAAAAATTATTTTTTCTGGTGGTAGCTGGGTAGCTCAAGATAATCAATATGGGTCACGTTTGTCCCTACTAATTTATTAGATTTTCCGACCGTAATGTTTTACTTTGAAGATCCAAAAACAAATCATTTAATCATTAGAAATAAAAAAAGGAAACGTGGGTCTAGCCAGTAAGTAGCACTAGTAGCCTCTATATACGGACAAAATGACAAAACTGAGGAAATCAAACAAAATAGTAACAAAGATGAGCTAATTGTAACAACTAGCTGGACCTGACTCAGCCAATTGTATGATTGAATTGATAGATAGCTAGCCAGGCCATGCGACGACAGCCGATTTTGACATCTCAAAACGTCAGCCTGAGTCAGAGCCAACGCACCCACTGACCCACTTCTCTCATTTTGGTGCTACCACAGATCTAATTTCGCCATGCCTCCGACTCGGACCAAATGTAACCAAATTAAAATTGAGTGAGAAATAAAAATTAAATAAAAGGAAAATTGATCGAGTAATGAAATAAGATGTGTTTTTTTTTTAAACCCAATATTGGAGTATATCTTTGTGCACATATCTACGGGAAAGTTTCCATAATATTTAAGGTAATTATTGAAATCAATTTTTTAATATTTTATTTGATATCAAAATAAAATTTGACTTGAAACTAAAAATCTCATAAGATTTGACGGCAAATACAAAAATTTGATTGGTTTTGAGAAAATAACTATTTTTTTAATCCAAAATGATGTGTAATTATATCTAGAGAAAGTATTTCATAAATTAAACTTTAATTTTATTTACACAAATTAGGCTTTTAAATTTAAGTATTTTTGCCACCTTAATTATTGAATTAATGGATTGAAACAGTTTGCCATATCTATCAACAGTTCAACACACACGTGACGTTTTTAAGTAAGCGAGTCTCATGATCGAGATGGAAGTACGTAGGTGTACCCCACCAATGATTGATCTCAACTCAAAAGACTGGTCTTTGTTTCCTACTGAGTATTCCTAAGATTCCAGTTAAAATAAATCTGTATATAATCATAATAAGAGTCCTCATTCCATTAAAAAAAAAAAAAAAATCTTCCCTGGTTAACACTATCAATTGTAAGTTTTAAACCCATATCAAAATTTACGATAAGTAAAGAGGTAACTCAAATTGCCACCAAGTGGCAATCAATGAATTGCATACCCATTAATACGAGGAGTCGACCGAATCCATTGAGATCGCACGCGAATTAAAGAAAGCCAGTTGGCTTATGAAGATCATATCATCAGTCGGGCTCACTGGTCAACCGTCATGGCGTAATGATATAACCTTTGAAGTACACTGGTGCAGATGGACTTGATTGGGCCTGACCCAATCATTTGGGCCATCTGTTAGATAACTGCGTTGCATTTGCTACGAACATTGTTAAGTGGAAGCATTCTTTTTGGTCCTCTGATAACAATAACCAGAAAATCGGAGATTTAATCCAGATTCCCTGCTCTGCGTCTGCGATGTACATTCACTCAATTACAAGACATCCAATTTCTCACACAAAAGGAAACACCTATCTGACATTATTGACATCTGATGGAACTCTGAAATTTATATCCAGTCAACTACCTAGTTTTGATGCCGAGAAAAGCAGCAATTTCAATGTAATGGTTAGTATCACACCAATTCTACAACAGACCAGAATCATACACCAGACAGAAGCTCCGCTCGGTCAGTAGTTCAAAAAGCAGAAACATCTACCAAGATTTTCTCGTTTCAACGGAAAGAACACCTCAACCTTGTTGCATTGCATGTATCTACAAGGATAGCCATTAGGAGCTCTGGTAATACCACACAATATTTTCGCCCAGTACCGCGGAACCAGAATCATCCCTGAATGCAAAAAGCCATTGGGCCTAGCATCGCATGCTGGGAAATGTACAGAACATCCAATTTGCTGGGACTATAGGAGACATTTCGATCCAAACTCACTTTTTTAGCATCTAAAATCTGTCAGTCAAACACCTACGTATAGTCACTGCAAATCTGCTGGCCTTGTGAGGGTGAAGGAGGACAGTACAAACCGCAAAACAAACAGCGAATGCAGCAACTACAAACAAGGTGTGACGGGATTTACCGACTCTGTAAGAAGCAACAGGATTACATGACTTGCTTGGCCATCCCTTGATATGGTTCACATTCATAACTAACTCTTTGTTCAAAAGCGGAACCTTCTCACTTCTAACACTAGAACTTGAGCTTGCCATAGCTCCAGACTGGCCATTTGATTGATCCTCCAAATCCTGCAAAAGAAACAAGAATAATAAATCAAATCACGAACTCAAGATGTTTGAAGCTCATAAAGACAACACCCATAAGTATGCTTAGGTGCTTCACAGTCTTGAATGAAAAGCAATAAACAAGGTTAGTAAACCCTAAACCAGACAATAGCATTACCTCACTGGGGAGAGCAACTGATGGAATGCTCGTTTCAGAGTAACTTCCTGGCAAGCAATCCCTTTCACGCACCGTGTACAGGCCTTCATTCTTTGCCTTTTTCTCACACAGAATATTTCTGGCATGATCCATTTTTCTCTGTAATAAGCTCATTTCAACATCACTACTGCAACCATTAACCTTGCTATTTATCTCCATTTTATCTATCATGATCTTCAACTTTTGTAAAACTCTTTCCAAAATGGTAGTTGACTCGTAGTGTAGTAAGAATTCCAATAAATAACTCAATCTTTGAATCTGTGAAGAAGTCAAAATTTGCTGGAAATCTTCTGAGGAAGGATCCTTCAGCAACCATGCTATATCCACAAGAAATTCTGCAAAAGACTTTTGTTTCAATGCAGAAACCTCACACTGTGAGGAATTCGACAAATTAGATAAACCAAATCTCTGCTGGATACTTTTCAATTCAGAGCAAATTTCTGCATCCGCAATCAGCACAGGAATGAAGTTTGATAAGCCGCTCTCATTCTCAACCTACAAAGAACATTGGCAATCAGATAATGAACATGCTGTTGAGTGAAAATGTTATAGAAAGACAACTGTTAGGATAATCAAATACACAAAGCAGTATAGCTACTCCTCTCAGACCCAAATTCTCATGTTGAAGTCCAAAATGTTCATTACCGCACACAAAAAATTAACGTGAGAACTTAGAACACATCATTGGTTAACATTGGGCCAATAATTTAAGAAGTCCAAAAGCAACACACAAAGGATAATCTTAAGAATCATTCATCATACCTCTTGACACAAATTACAAATTTCCATCCCATAACACTATGGATTAGGAACTCAACAGAAAATTGAAAAATGAAAAATGAAAATGAAAAGTGAAAAGAAAATATTAATCCCTTTAAAAGTATATAATGACGTAAAACTACTTCACGGTCCTATCATGCAACATCGACAATAGGGGTGGAGCATCAAAAATCAAGGGAGTACATACCTCAATGAATGCTGGACCAAGAAGATTAGGTTCAATTTGAGGGATCAATATCTTGTATAGCTGATGGTCAAAACTACAACCCCCATTATCATGAAGCCCTGGTAATGCAACGCAATAGTCCTGTGCCAGATACTTCCCCGCAAAAGACACCAGAAACCTACCATCAAGGTATTATCTTGCTGTTAAAATGCAAGACGGGCATAACAATGACTGAAGAAGTTAAACAAGAAGTGATCATAGGGCCCCTTTTGGGTTACTTCAGCAAATCTCCCCACAAATTAAAGGAAGCTAAGATGAAGATTCACACATAAAACAGTTACATACTGAAATTTCGGTTGCAGTAGGTTACTTCCACAAGCGAGAATCTCTATGGGCTTGCCAGCTTCAAAGCATATAGGATGAACATAATGAAGTCTTGGAGCCCGTGATTTCATGTCAACTTTCATGATAGTAGTCCCATCTATAACCATCAAAAGGTCAAATGATTAAGAATGATAATTATGGGGGATGGCAAAGAGGTACTTAGTTAAACAGTTAAACTACTTAAGAAGGCCCATTCAAGCTGTTGTACTCTCACAACAAAGCTATTCACTATACAAGTTTCCTAAAGAACAGTATGTCAAGACAGCACCAAAACAGAAACAAAGAAGAGTATAACCATTAGAAATGGAAGTGCTATCACATCAAATGCACAAACACTAGTATTGTGAAATACAAAAAAGGTTAAATGTAGAAAATGGTATATCACCTTTCATGACATGAAAGATCCTGTTATTCAGATAGACGACCATAGGGCCCCTTTTCGATAGCATCTTTCCACAAGCAAGAATATCATGAAGGTGCGATACAGGATCTTCAAATAGCTGCTTCATACAACGATATACTCATGTTTAATTATACACATCTTTGAGTTCTTACTACATGGCAAGCAATTAAGTCTCGAATTAAGCATAATGATATATTCCAACTTAACAAGCATATTGCTAAATCATTACCTTTGCCCACATAAATGTTGGCATTGCAATAAAAGCAGTCAAAATTGTACAGCCAGGGCGAATGTATCCCTCCAACTCAACGGGCATACTGGCCAACCATTGGAATATCTGCAAGTACAGTGATCACATGTCATGCAATTTCCAATAACCTCAGTCGTCATACAAAAAACACATTCACATTCAAATACTAAACTGTAAGAGTAATTCTTTAAAATACTTGATGTCGAAGCCTTCTGGGAAATTCAGCTGGATTCCAATCATATAGCTTGAACGATATACGTCCTGTTGGACACTGAACAAAAACCTCAAGTTAGGTGATACCACCCAAATCTTAAAAAAGTAGGAAAGACAATCTAAGATAAGGAGCAATCGGAATAAAGCAGAAACCTACTGCAGGCACGTAAGCACTCTTATTCTCATAATTTGAAGGTGAAAATGAAAATTTAGAATCATCTTTCCCGCCATCCATCAAAGTTTCACAGCTATCACTGTTCCGGGATTGAGAATTGGGATCAGTCAAAGCACGTCCATCATCAGATTCAACCAATGCCTCTTTCTCAAATACCTCTCCTGCAACACAGATTAATAGAATTACCTTAAAATGATCTAAACACACAGCATAGGATGATAGGAACACAGTTGAAATTTCAACTCTAAAAAGAAAACAGAACCCAAAAAAATACCTTTTCTCGCCTCCTCGGCATTGCAAACATTTTCTTCAACCTGAAAAGGCAAATCCCCTTGACTTTCCTTCTCAGCAACACCACCCTTACTAGAATCCAGAGGCTGCTTTCTTCGCCTGATAATGTTGTGACGCTGTAGTTTCATTCTACAACTCCTCTTCCCCTCGTCAAAATCAGACAACACATGAAACCTGCCATGCCAAATAACATACATCAAGACTTTGATTGATAAAATAACTTCTAAGCAAAACTAGCCTACCGCAACTTACTTCCCGCACTGTTGACAATATCTCTTGGTTTCTCCGTCAACAACAACAGCACTTGCATTAGCACAACGCAAGCAAACCCTATGCCTCTTATGGTAACCTTTTAATTCACTTATATCAGCTCCACATCCAGGAACTTGACACCTCACAGCACCCGACCCAGTTCGCGCTACCCTGGCTCGTTTTTTCCCAGGCACTGCTTCTGCTTCTTCTTCCTCCTCCAATCTCAATTGCTCATCCAACTCGGGACACGCGCATGGGACCCGACCTGCGAGAAAGTTGGAGCAGGTCAATCTCGGGTCACGCTTGCGGACCCGATCCGAAACTTGCGCGGCTGTTGTCGTTGTTGTTGTTGCTATCACCGCGGGCGTTGTCGTTGTCTCCGGTGGAATTATCGCTGTGGTAGAGTCAACAGTAGTGGTGGCGTCGGTTAATGAGAAGGAGAAATGATCGTCCACGGAGAAATCTAGGAGATCGCCCCAGTCCCAAATGGAAGGAGCGGTGATGTCGGTTTCGTTGACAGGGGCGTGAGGTTCCATTTCGGAGACGCCGGGCGGAGAAGGAAGGGAGGGTTCCATGTGGCGGTTTTGAAACCCTAGGATTTTGGGGGAGGTGGCGTAGAAGGGACGGAGGAGGAGGACCGTTGAGTAGGTGG